>VWZS01002405.1:723324-810659 GCA_013397075.1 Rhabdornis inornatus
AAAAATTCCAGCAGACAAAAGTCAAACTAATTATTATCTTAAATACACGTGTATTGAATAAAGCACTAGCTTCATTTTATTTTTCCTCTCCAACCCTTATTTTGAGCCTGTGAAGGGGAAAAATGTTTGCTGCTGAGAAAGCCAGTTCCAAAACCCACTACAGGTGAACAGCAGTGGTCTAGCAGTGTAAACAGAGGGTAATTCTGCAGGTGTTTGATGCTGGCTGCCAGTAATGACAGAACCCCTTGCAGGGCACACAAATCAGTGCAGAAGGATGACTATGGTTAAGATGAGGGGATAAAAACACAATGATCACTAAATCTAAGGATACTGATCAGTTTTAATTTAAGTCTCTTTAGGGTGTTTAGGGCAGAAATGGTGATGACAGGCATGAATGGGATTAATCATTTCAGTCAGGCCTCCAAAGGCCATCTCTGGACCAGCATCGTTTGGTACGCACAGTCCGTGCTCTCTCTGGCTTTAAGTGGTGTACAAGGATAGGATTTATTCTGAGAATTTCCTGTAATACTATATGTATCTAGTGTAAAATTCCTCCATGATTATAGGTCCAGAAATAAAACATAGTCTCAGAGCCAGCACAGGTTCCAATAATGAAGCAATCCAAACATTGCTAACCAGCCAATAGTGACTGACACCTGCTGAGTGCTCACCTGCCTCTTGGCATGAGCTGGTGCAAACTAGCAGAGGCTGGTTCAGCCATGCTGGAAATTTTGCCTCCATCACTGATGTGTTTAGCTGCCCATCTTCTGTAGCACCAGAGAGTAGCTGTGGAAGTTGGAGACCCTATTATGCACATATCCACTTTCATATGCCAGAACCATTTTATTCTTCTATCTAATAAAATTTTTTCAGCTGTTTTATTCTTCCCCAGCTGCTGTCATTCCAAGGTGTAAATGAAATGACAGATGGGCGTTTCTTCTCTCACACACACAAGTGACTTTGGATAGTTTGGGTGGCAGCACTGACAAACTTGAAGTGAGCATGCATCTTGTGAGAGAGGAAAAAAATGCATGGGAGTGAACATCTTGAAGTTCACTGAAACATTCAATAAAGATGACATTTCAAAATTGTAGTAAGATGCAACAGCAACATCTACCAACAGCTACCTTTTAGAACCTCACAAAATCTTGCTGTAGGTGATGTTTCTTCTTTTAAAATAGTAGTTGCTGGAGGCATGCAAGTAAAAATTCTCATGTATATTATTTTAATCATGTTCAAGAATTGTAGCTAAAACTGAAATGTTACAATATTGCATTGGACATTAAAGCATAAAGTATGGGATTCCACACAACTTGGAATTTGTAGATTTATGGAGCTGTTTAAGATTTTGAATAAACAGAGAAGAAAATATTTTAGTATTCTAGCAATTCTGCAAAGTGTAAGAAAAAAAATTTGCTAAGCAAAATGTACTTACTTCAGGAATAGTGGGCAAAATGGTATGCATCGCCAAGCTGGAGCCGCTAATAACAGCTTTTCTGAACCTCTTACTAGTGAGAGTTTACTACTTTAGTAAATTACCTGCAATCGTATAAACACAGAAGGGTTAGGAAAGTATATTTTTTTAAAAGGCAGACCTCTATAGCAGGGGAACAATAAGTAATTATTCTAGAGTGTGGTGCCTTTATTCTGTCCTGTTAGATACTCCTTTTTATGTTTTTCCAGACTACATGAAATTATATGCTTGACTGATATTCAACTCTTAAAAGGCACAGTCATTAAGATATATTAGCATTATGTTGTCTACAGTGTGACACCATATAAAAGGAAAATATAATTTAAACTGTATTTATTTTCACCTCCCCTCAATACTAGCTTGCCAGAAGATTCTCTGGGATGGAAGTTTAAATTTATTAAAGTGCTACTCATTTCATGAGAAAGCTAAGTTTTTTTTTTTTATTCCTCCCATTCCCCACCCAAAGATAAGAGTTTTACATTTAAAAGATTCTGTGACACACTAGACTAAGATAGCAACAATGTTTCACTGGGCAACAAAATAATCACTACTGGTGCATAAACACCAGCATGAAGCTGATGTGTTCCTTCTTCCCCAGTTCATAAAAATAAGCCTGAGGACCTCAGCCTTTAGAAGACAACTTAGCTCCCTCCTTAAGCAAGGAAAGACTTAAGCAAGTGCCCTTCTCACCACATATTCCGCATTTGATGTATAGTTCTGCTTCTTAGTATTTTTATGTTTAGCACTGAAGGTATAAGCCCAAGCCATTAATCAGATGTTCCTGGCCCAAGGGTATTTGGGTGTTGGACAGAAATACAATATACGTGATAAAAGTCCTATATAATATATGGAAATGCTGTATGGCAAAGCCATTTATTTTCTCCAGCTGAGGTCAAATTTGACATGTACATGAATATAATGCTGCTGCATAACCCAAACGACTCCAGCTCTATCCATGAGACTAATTATAGCATACTCAGATTGAATAGGAATGCAACTTTGAGCATAATTAATTTCACATACAAAGTATTTTGAACCAGCAACAAAAAAAAAAAAGGCAAGAGAAAAAAAAAACAAAAAAAGCAGAAACTGTCTAGTTCATCCTAGATATTTGCTTGCTTTCATGTTTTTAAATACTTAATACCATCTTGAAATGTATGAAATAAACACAGAGAACCAAGAAAAACTGACACAAAAGGCAGAGAATGGCCAAATGAAGACTGAATGAGAAGCAAAAGTCACAGGCAGAATCACCCTTGTTCTCCCAAGTAGAGAAACCAACACTGTGCTTGAGAGAGCAGTCAGATGAATTTAAGACAAGCGGGAACAAATTTTTCACATGAGCTCTCACATTGCTCTGATCCTGCTGCAATGCATGGCAAAACCAAATAATCATCAGAATATTTGTCATGACCTTAAAAGCAACTGGAAAGCTCTGGAAATCACAATCTAGCTGCCTGTTATAGTTAGTAAGGGCCATACAGAGTTAGTGTCCCAGTTCCTGGGAGGTATGCTGCTTTATAGAAAGCTGATTTTAATCTGCTACTTTGAAGTGGTTGAATATAAACTGTTCACTTTCTTTCATTGACAGACACAGTGGAAAATAGAAGTCCTTTATATTTGGAATGGAAAATAGACCTATTTTTTGTTTTGATATCCATTGTTAGATGAGAGGTGCAGAAAAAAAACTAGGACAACTCATCATGTCTTAGTGGCGTATGAGCCCTGCCAATGCCTCTCTTCCCATTTCAAATCAAAAACCAAAATGCAAAGAGCAGAAAAATGGTAACATTTCCTTCCTCCAGCAAGAGCCCCAAAAGGACTGTAGGAGGTGTTAATGAGAGAATACAGAACAGACCTCTTCAATAAACCATATCTTGAGAAATGCCAGAAGTTCAATCTCAAAGTCCATTGGTGTGCTATATAGCCTTGATACCCCTTCATGTTCCACCATTCACGTTATTTGTGCTAGAAATAATGGGCTGCCTCATTTCTAAGGCTAAACCTTAAAACTCATTTCCTAAACCTTAATGAGTTTTAAGGTTTAGCCTTTCCTAAACCTTAAAACTCATTAAGGTTTAGGAAAGGCTAGATACTGGTACTGCAATTTTTCTGTATTTGGCTGTGCATGACTCCTAGTTCACCCTTGTCCCACAAGTTTGCTGAGAGGCGAGCCGAACAACCAGGGTATGAGGAAGAGGGGGAAAGATATAGAAAAGAGAGTTAAGGACTCCAGAAAGAACATGAAATAAAGCTTTTATTGGATTTGTGCTCAGGGAAGGTAGTTGCTTTAGCTAACTAGAGCACAATATTAATGTTATGTTTAGAGCTGCTTATCTGGAAGTTGTGCTAGTCACAAGCAAAACCTGATAATTCTCACCCTTCAGATAAACTTATGGGTTGTTTTCTAGTTTTGAAGGTGTTTTTAAAGTTCAATTTTTTTTATGCAAAAAAATGTGTCGCTAGCCTTGGACTGCACAGGTTTCTCAGCAGGAGAGGTTTCTGAAGAGAAAGGAACACTTGGAAACTGATTTGACAGGCAATTTTTACTGTATAAAATTAATGGCAGCTGTTTGAAGCTGCACATGTGTCTAAAACATTAAAAAACCCAGAATATTTGATCTGGAAGCATAGAAGATCAAAAAATCATTATGCTTTTGCCAAATGTTTCCAAAGTGTGGGGCAAAGCTGCTTACCTCCATGTATGAATTTGAAGTCCTATTTAAGTTAACCATACTTATTTTTTCCAGACCTGGAATTAATTTTGGAAGCTACTGTAACTCTTCTGTTACACCAATTCAGACCACAATATGCAAAATTTCTTCACCTTTTGTCACCTACAATGGATAGATTTCATTATGTCATGGATAAAGACTGTATCTCACTACACTTTTTTTCCAGATGTCTTGAAATTGAAAGAATTCATTGGAAAAAGTAAATCTGTTAAGGGTATAAATTGTTAGTGAGAGCAACGGTAAGAACCAGGGGCAGACAATTTGCTATGCAGGTTGCTCCTGCAGATTGCAACACCCCTATACACTGCATACCCACAGAGAGGCAGACATTAGTACTTTTGTGAGCCTCAAGCCTGCACTGCTTCTTAGTGGAAAATGATATAGCATTAAAAATGAGTTCTTTCATCTTGTATTTCCTTAGTAGATTCTTTTATTGCAGTGATAAATTTGGAACAATGAGATTATTTGATTAATCTTTCTCAGTCACTGCTGAATGGACTACCCTGCTTGTAGAATTAATAAAAAGGCCAAGACACCTCATTAACATGCTTGGTATTGAGCTGGATTGGCAGCAGCACAGTTTAATCCTGCCAAAGGCCATTTGCTGAAGAAAGTCAGAAAGCTTTTAAATCATATTCTTAAAGGTTGAGTCAGGAGAAGACGACCTTGCAAAAGCTACAGTCCTGCACTGTCCAGACTTCCCTCCTGCCCATTCCTGCTGGAGCTGCTTACTGCACAGAACAATGTGTCGAGTAGTATGGTTTCTCCATATGCAGTTCAACGCATCAGACTTTTTTTTGCTGTGCATGTTGATTGGAAAGCTAGATACAAAAGCTTAGTTTGGAAAAAAGCCATATATGCCAATGTCCTCTAGCAAGGTTTTTTGTCTTAGTTGTTCTTTTTCTCTTTTTTGGTAGCTGGAAGTATGCTAGCATCACTTGATGGTCTAAAGGTAAATTTTAACTCAGAAGAATTGATACAAATGCACCACACCACTTTAGCTATTGCCTCACAGTCTGTATAAGCAAATACAGCTTAGAAAGACATGGACTAAGTGAATGAAAAGCATGTGTGCATAATCATGCCTATCAAAACATCACAAAGATCAAGATTAATTACATAATTATTGTTTAAAATCATTCATCTGTGGCACAATAACTACAGAAAGTTTTATTGCCAAGTAAATTGTATTGTAATTCTAATAGACAACACTCTATAAAACAGATCTCAACCTTCTGTTTTGGAAACACTGCTTAGATTATTTATTTAAATAAAGTGAATGTCCCGGGTAGTTAAAACATTCTTTACCTCTGGTCACCTAAATGGAAATAGTTTTTTTCTCTGTAGACACAAGCAACTGCATTTCTCAACAGAAGCACTCTAGTTTCAAGTCATTAAAATTCATGGCAAAGTTATCCTTAAAGCTCAATTAACCTACTTCATACAGTTGAAACTTCACCAGCTTAGTAGAGTTGCTTCCAACGTCTCATCTCTGAACTCACAGGTAGGCTCTCATTGTGAAGGGTGACATGATTTTTGTCAATTTGATCAACCACCTTATTGTATTTTCAAAAGCAATGTGACTGCAAGAAAATTTTATTGCAAATATCTTAACTTCTTCTATTTTTGCTAAGCACAAAAAAAAGTCTTAAAAGTTCACAGAACCTTGTGCTCCTCTCTTGGTAATATTTCTTATAAAGAACATTTTTATATTCCTTTTTCTAGGCTACCTTTATTAGTTTTGAGCTAAAGGTTTTCCTCATATAAAGGTTTTCCTTTGCTGGCCCATGCGAAATTCCTATTAAAGTAAAAGTGTGGAATGTGAGAAAATTTTTTTTTTAATTGAGCCCTATAAACAACATGATAAATATGAGGAAGGCAAATTAAAACCATGCATGTAGGTAAGGAAGAGATCACATTATGCTTACATATCTTCATTAGGAAAGGGACGCTCTCCTTATCTGTCTTGTAATACAAATATTGTCCTTGAAAAGGTAATCCAAAGACAAAAAATACAAGTTTTCCTAAGACAGAGAACTCCATGGCACTTCAGGAAATGACAGTGCTGTGTGAAACAGGGGATCTGCAAGAATGTTTCTCTCACACAGTCTTCTTCAGGTCACTGTGAGGTTTTAATTGAGTGTTTGGCTTTAGAAATAAGTGAAAATGTTAGCCTTGACATTTAGAATCTGTAGTAAATAGAGAAAACAAGGATATTGCAAACCTCTCTAACCAGATTTTTTAATGCCTGCCAGAAATAAAAATATTAGTTGTATAAAATAGCTTAAAAAGAGAAATAAATAAATGATTTTTCTTTTATTTTTCTTGTGCAGTTGAGATTTCACACATTAAGAAGTTGAAACCAGCAACTTTTTATGCTTTACTGTGCAATGAAGATGTAATTTGCACATTTTGTATCTCACATGGGATTTTTATATTGCCTTGAATCCAGTTTTATGAATGTTAAAGAAGAAATAAAGTAGCCCAAGTAGAACACAACCATTGTTACTTCCTGAACACTGAGCTACAGATAGTGTTTTGCAATCCTCCAGTATTCATACACATTTGTAGCAAGGGTTTTAACCCTCAGCTACTACTATAATTATTGTCTTGTAACCTTACAGATATTTCTCTACTAAATACAACAAATTCTCATTGCAACATATTTTAGCCTGACTTTTGACATCACTTAGGGAGGAAATTTGTATTTATTCCTTTTGTTGCCATATATAAAGGGGCCTTTTTTGTGGCTTCTCCTCCCACCCTCTGAATTGTGAGTTGCTATGATATTCAAGACAAAAGCCCACCCACGCAATGCAGTTATTGAGGTGGCTGTGCTGTTCCGTGCCTTAAGTTCACTTTGGCTGTATTAGTCCATAAAAAATGGCCTTGTCCTTGCAGAACCAAGTCAGGCTCCCTTCCCTCCCTCCTCCAGGAGTTGTGGATGTTCTCTGCTTTACCTGGTATAATATTCCTCAATATTATACATGAGTAGAGATACTGCATTATACAGAAGCGATTTTTTAAAGCCTAATTTTAGCAGCCAAATTTTAAAAAAACCCAGCAGAAATATTCAGCTCTGCTCATGACTTTGAAGAGATATACAACAAACATGCAATTTAGCAACAGCAGTTTTCCATCTTAAAACAACAAAGTGCTTTACTGAGGCATGTTTGCTGCAGCCTCCATTAGCGTTATGGAAGTAGCGGGACACTCACATCAAGGCATGAATTCAGTCTTGTCCATCTCTTCTCCACAGCAGAGACATCAATCTCCATTGCTCACTGGCAGCAGATATTTCATGTGCCAGGCCAAAATCATGCCAGTAAAAACACAGACTCAATATTAGATTTTGAGGGAAGTGTTGCTGCTATTATACCATTTAATGTTTTGTATTGCAATAGTCAATATCTACCTCTTTATTTGCAGCCTCCTTGCTTTTTCCATTTTATTACATTTTAGTTGTCAAACAAGATTGAAAGGAAATAAATCCTGGGGCTGGTGTAATGACTTGTTTTCCCTTTTCCAAATGCCTGTTCTCCGGTTAAGTATGAAGGCTTTTTTCACCCCCCTCCAGAGTTATAATTTCATATGATAAAATTTAATTACTCTTGATTCTCATGCTTTACTTATGGATGCTCATCAGCTCTATGGCCTATGAGACAGCTCAGAGCTGCAGAGTGTTATGTCTCATACCTTTCTGAAATGCAGTTTGTAGCACTAACTTTCAGAAAGGTTCTTTGGTGATGTTTTGTAAGGATAAAAATGAAGCACAGAAGAGAATTTCATGCAGCCTGCAATGCATGCAGGGGGGTGTTAGGAGGAGCACTGCTTGCCTGCTTCCATGGCTCCAATTTCACCACATGGAATCATAGAATATATTGATTTGAAAGGGACCCACAAGGATCATAAAGTCCCACTCCTGGCCCTGCACAGCACCATTCTCTGGAATCACACCATGTGCCTGAGAGTGTTGTCCCAATGCTTCTTGAACTCAGGTAGGCACATGAGTGAGGCAGTGATCAAAATGACATAACAGAAGCAGTCAAATCACAAGGAAAAATAAACAGCACCAAGAAAAGAACCAGAACCTCCTCCCACTACTCAGAAGGAGAAAAAGGACATTCTGGGATGAAAAAATTGTGAACATCCTTGAGAAGTCATTAATATGGAATCTAAATAGCTGAGCATCATACAAGAGGGCCCATAGATGTCCACCAGTGATAACAATTATCAGCATGTCATTTTCTTCTGAAGTTCAGCCTTCCCTCTCTTACCTTGCTCTAGAATAGGCAGGATGGCTGCAGAGCATCCGCTTATCACCTGAGAGCCGTCCTACTGCAGGGGTTTGCATCTCGTGCCATCTCTGTAGTGGTATTGCTTGACAACAATACAACATAGAGAAGACAAGCAAATATACAGTGGATGGGTTAGGGAGAGACCAACTAATCTGATTTACAGAAAGTCCCTGGGATATAAAGGAGGTAAGTAAGACCTCTCATATGGCTGTGGCTGAGGAAAAAAGGTAACCATTATGCTGTTCACTGATCAAATAGTTTTTACTTGAGTTTAAAAAAACCTCTGTTTAAAACTCACACTTCATTTCTGTACCTTTCCTAAGCACCTGCTGATTTTATTTGGTTTTAAGTTACTTGTCTACATAGATTCAACTACCATTGTTAAGCAAAAGGCACGAAGAGCTGAAGGGATAATAGGAAAATATCCCCTGAGAACTGTGCAATTCTGTAATATGAAACTGCCTAGGTATAAGCCAGCATATACATGTTCCTACCCTCTGTTAGTGCCTTCCCAATAATGTATGTCTTTATATTTATCTCTGTATTTATGCACACACACACACACACGCTTAGCTCCAAACCATGGCATTGAACCACTCGTTCTCCAAGTTGCTGTACCACACTGGAGTCTGCTCACATGGGGCATTTTTGCCATCTTCTGCAGGAACATGGTCAGGCCCTTAATAAGCAAAGGATCTAGCTGTAGAGGTGTACCAAGAGATTTATCTACCCTCCCTTTCTCTACCTGGGGTCCAACACAAGCATAAATTTTTTAATAGAAGGACAGTTTTGTAGTTGCTGGCCTCTTTGATCATCCAGGCTTTAAAAAACAACCCATTGGTTCCATTCCTTTTGAAGTTGTACACAGCAGGATCATTAGCAGTAGAGAAGCAGACAGATGCAGTGCTCAGCATTAGGTTCCTACAGTCACCATAACAACATTAAGTAGGGATGCTGAGCTATACCATCCCTTAAAATGAGACTGACAAGTGCTGCAGAGTGGTGGGCAGGTGACACAGCTTTTGTTTGGAGGCTGTTCTCTCCAGCAGTGAGCCAGGAACATGGAAAAGGACCAAACAAGAGGCAAGGGCACTCTGGGCTTCACAGAACTGAAAACTTTCAGCTCTGCTTGTCTCCTGGGAAGAGATGAAGATTTGCGGGCCTTGGTAATTAATTGTGCAGCTTCTAGTTCTGGCTAGTCTGCAGCTTCTGGTCTAATTGTCCAGCTAGAGAAGCTTCTGTAAATGATTGTTTTCTTTCCTCTCTTCTGTCTGCCACCCCAACTCTATGGACCATGATTAAATGCAACTGTAATGAGCTCAGTTCAGAATTTGAGAGTCATTTGTGCATAAGTACTTGTGTTAGAGCTTCCTTTTCTAAACATATTATTGGTGGAAAGTGGTGGTTGAGGAGTCATACAAGAAAAGTTTCCTATTTCTCCAGAAACTAGATATTTAAACTGTGTTTTATTAATTTCTAGGCAATTATAAACATTATCAACATGGATTAACAGTCTCAGCTTATCTGCAACAAGATAATAACTTGTGGCACTCAGAATCACTTTCCAGTGCAGCTCCACGACTGTGAAGTGCAATAATCCTTCGTATTGATTGCTTAGTCCTAGACCATCAGGCAATATAAATGGGTAATCAAGGACTTGGTTAAAACTGCAAAACAATTGTTAGCAATATGTATTTTAGTTGAACTAAAGTGATTCCTAAATTTCTATCCGACTTGGAGATAAAGAGATCCCTGAGGTGCAACACTGGATGCACCTTCTTCATGGCAGAAGGTGGTGGCCTCAACCTTTATGTCACTGGTTCTTCTACAACAGTGCCTAGCCAAGAATCACTTCTATCAAAACATCACTTCTCAGTGCTGTAGGTAGCTTCAACTTTATCTTTTAGATTATGAAGTGGAGCCTAAGATAGAGATTTAGTTAGTATCACCAAAACCTTATGGTTGACATGGAAATGAAAGCCCAATTCCTAGTTCTGACATCTAACCCATGACACTCAGTAAATGATAGTGAAGCTTCAAGCACACAATTTTTACAGGAGGTGACAGTAATCCACTTCACTATAGAGTCACCTTGCATGGCTTTTCCAAACCAAAGAAACACACCCAAAAGTCCATAAGTAACAGTCAAGTCAGATGAGCTCACCTTGGAGATAAGAATAGTTTGTCATTCAAACAACAGCATAAGAGTTTGCTGTCAGGAAGAATGGGGTGGGGAAAATAGATGAGGACTTTAATTTTGGACTTGCTTACCATCGTAGTCTTGCTAAATTTATGCTGAGTTACTGTAAAGCATAATTTGTGGTGACAACAGGCACAAATACCAGAAGGAAATCCCAGTGGAATGAGTTTTGGTGTTACATAGCATCAAGACACTAGGCTGTCTAAATAGATATAAGTAAACAATGGCATTTTTTAAGAGTTTGGAAAGGTTAATTTCAGAGAAGCCTACAGCCTCCAGGTGGTGCAAAAGCAAGGCTTCAAACTGGTGAATGTAGTGCAAAGCTCCATGCAGAATATTCTGCTACTGCCACATTTTGCCACACTCAATTACTAGCACTTCTTGTCCATGCAATGAAATATATTAATTTGTTTAAGATGTGATAATTTTAGCTTAATAAAACATATCTACAAGATTCAGTGTTAGAATGCAAATCAAAAATACTACACTGACACAAACATCTTCATTCCACCAGGTGCATGCTTGTTAGAATAACAGTAGCTTTGTTTTCCATTGTTCATGCATTTGTAGTTTTCCAGTGCTTTGAAGATTACAATGAGTGTATTGATTTTCCCATGTCTACACATACAAAACTACAATATAGCTCTGCTGTGAAAAAGCCCTGCACACTAATATCCTAGCTGGTCTGTCAAGGGGCTGCTTGTGGGCATTGATCTCTACTTGAAGTTAAAAGAAAGTGAGCCCTCTTTTTAGAGTAAATTAGAAACATGACAGAGCCTACAAAGATACATATCAAATAACTCCAGCAATTCTAAAAGCCTGCATTCCACGCTTATGCCAAAGCAAACTCTGAGCTTACTAACTGAGCAATTTTTACCTCTAGTACTATGAAAACTTGAAGGAATCAGAGAGCAAGAACTTTGGAGTAGAACGAAAAAACAGTGTACTTGTGCATCTCAGTACCCAACATTTGATCAGAATAATCTCCTGAAACAGTGAAATGCTTTGGCCCAACAGCCTACAAAGTGCAGTAGTATAACCAGCACTGCCTCTAAATATGACAGCTGTTTGTCACTGTAATCACATGGACATCACCTGCTTTCATTAGAGATTTTTTCACATTGCATTCTACTACACATTTTGGAAACTTTTGAGAGAGGAAATGATGGTGCATGCTGGCCTTTGAACATGGTGCATGCTGACTTGGTGAACATGAAAGTTAAATGCCTTTTGATTATTAATTGCAGTGTTCATTATAGGCAGTATCAACTGAGACCGAAACAGTTCAAAGAGGGCAGGCGAGGGTAAACTCTAAATGGAAAATCAAAGAATCAAAACAAAAATTATGATTGAAAGCTGCAAGAAAGGAAGACAAAGATTGCAGAAGATGAATAAAATCCTAGGATTCCCAGGCTGGCTGGGACTGTCATGTGTCTTTCACCATGCTGGTGGTGGTGTTCAGTACCTTCAGCACTGCTAGGTAAAAGCTTTCCAGAGCTTTTTTGTTGACATGATGGTATAAAAAATTAGATTGGCTTCTTGAGTTCTCAAGTGTTTGTGGAAGCACTGAAGTTTTATGTTAGCACTTTGCACCACAAACAGCAAAGACCCCATAAAACAGCAGAATACCGCATGCCTTCATTCTGACATGAAGACAATGCTTTTAAAACATGAATTAATATGCCTTTCATCAACAGTTCACATTTATTTATTATTTCAGTCAGTTACATCCAGCCACTTTTCTGATGACCCTGTCCACAGCTTTCACTAGGACTCTTTCAACATTTTTCACTTAACAAGAGCAGGACACAGGTGTGTGTCCACCTGTCCTGTTTCCTGAAGAAATCTTAATCATTTATTAGTGATTAGCCTAATCACTAATGAGACAGTGTAGAACTTCAGGATTATGTGTTGTTCTCCTTTCACTTCTCTCCCTTAATGGCTCACTGACCATACCTGAATAAAAGAACCTAATAACACTGACCATACCTGAATAAAAGAACCTAATAAGCTTGATTGAATGAGGTTTGAACTTCCTGAACATCTGAGACATGTCTATAGCACTGACCTACGGAAAAAAAGTGAGACTGAACATCCTCCAGCACACATTGGATGTGAAAATAAGTCTCCCACTTGCACTGCTTTTATACTGTCATCATCTCCATCCTGACATTTTTAAGTCAGTGGCCTTGCATTTTCTAGAGGGACTAGTCTGCTGCCCAGCTTCTTAAAATGTAGCTTGATTGAATGAGGTTTGAACTTCCTGAACATCTGAGACATGTCTATAGCACTGACCTACGGAAAAAAAGTGAGACTGAACATCCTCCAGCACACATTGGATGTGAAAATAAGTCTCCCACTTGCACTGCTTTTATACTGTCATCATCTCCATCCTGACATTTTTAAGTCAGTGGCCTTGCATTTTCTAGAGGGACTAGTCTGCTGCCCAGCTTCTTAAAATGTAGCAACTGGCCTTGTTAGAAGAAAAATATTTTTTCTGGATTCCAAGGAGGTTTGGAATCAGAGTTGTACAGCTGAGATTTCTGACCAAAGAACACTCACCAGCAGCTTCTAGAATATGCAGTTCTGTGTGTCTTTTTCTTGCATACTCAAGATTTCAATCATCATCTTTATCCATCACAGAAATTCAATAAGAGCTTCAGAACTGACCTTTGATCAGATTATAGAGCTAAAGTCAATGTGAGAGGTAATTTATTTTCTGTGGCCAGTGAAGTTGCACCAGTTTCCCTTGAGGATTACTATGGGGAGACATATGAAAACACTGTCATGGTAACACCCCTGGGATAACATAATTAGTTAAAAAGAGCAAAGTTACTATGCAAGAGCAATTACAGCTGGAGAGAGGAGTGAGAACATGTGCGAGTAACTGCCCTGCAGACACCAAGGTCAGAGGAGCAAGGGAAGGAAGTGCTTCTCATTGACCAGGTTTGTTGGCAGTCCCTAGGACGGACTCACACTGGAGAAGTTGTCAAAAACTACAGCTCATTCGAAAGACTCCCATGGAAGAAATTCAAGAGAACTATCCTCCATGGGAGGAACCCCATGCTGGACCAGGGGAAGAGCGTAAGGACTCCTTCCCCTGAGGAAGGTGCAGCAGAAAAAACCCAATGAATTCTTCCACAGCCCCCATTCCCTGTCCTTTGGTGCTGCTCATGAGGAAGGAAGTAGAGAAAATTAGGAGTAAAATTATGCCTGGGCAGAAGGGAGGGGTGAAGGGCAGGTATCTTAAGATTGCAGGGTTTTTTTCTCAGGATCCTACTCTGATGTGATTTGTAGTAAATTAAAACTGATTTCCCCAAATCAAGCCTGCTTTGCCTCTTGCAGTAGTTGCTGAGTGACTCCTCCCTGTCCTGATTGCAACCCATAAGCCGTTCATTATGTTTTTTTCTCCCCCTTCCCAGCTGAGGAGGTGAGTGATAGAGCAGCTGTGGTGGGCACCTGGTGTTCTGCCAGTACCAACCCACCACATTTCTCTACTTAGCCATCAACACAAAAAAATTTTGGTACTGAAAAATATTGAGCTACTTGAATTCTGAGAATTGTTTTGCTAGAATGTCAAGGCTGACACTGACAGATGCATACTCTTCATTTACAGGGAGAAAGTGCATTTGAACAGAAGGGAAAGCAGATCAGACTTTGCCAAAATACCATCCATTTGCCTCAACTAGATAAGCTTTTATAAAGATCTTATAAAAAAAATTTAACAGCATTTTTCTCCTCTTGCCTGCTTTGATCGGTTGTGAGGAAATTTAAAAGGCTGTCACTATTCGGCCTTAGCACCAGAATCCTATTGAGATGAATGGTGCAATTAACACCTCTGAAAACATTTACTTGACCATTCAAGCAGTCCAGAATATCATCTTTCTCCATGTAAGCTTTTTTATAGTTGGTATTTATTAATATCAGTAAATGTCAGAGACATTAAGCAGAAAAATTGTTCTAATTTTCAAAACGCAACCTTCTTCCTAATAGGATCACATAACTTTTCACTGTCCTGGCCTGAATTGGAAATTTAAATATCATTAATCTGCAGGTTGAAAGATTGCATCCAAGTTTTGATTTTCAAAGCACATTAGCTTAACAAGTTAACCGCATCCTGTTCTGAGTTCCTCAGTTCAGGAAGAACATTGAGGTGCTGGAGTGCGTCCAGAGAAGGGCAATGGAGCTGGTGAAGGGTCTGGAGCACAAGTTCCTATGAGGAGCGGCTGAGGGAAATGGAGGTGTTTAGCCTGAAGAAAACGAGCTCAGGGGACACAACTGCCTGAGAGGAGGTTGTACCCAGGTAGGGGCCGGTCTCTTCTCCCAGACAACAAGTGACAGGATGAGAGGACTTAGTCTTAAGCTGTGCCAGGGGAGGTTTAGGTTGGATATGAGAAAAAAAATTCCTCACAGAAAGGTGATTAAACATTGGAATGGGCTGCCCAGGGCAGTGGTGGAGTCACCACCCCTGGAGGTGTTTAAGGAAAGACTGCATGAGACAGTGCCATGGTCTAGTTTGCAAGTGGTGTTGGTCATAGGTTGGACTCAATGATCTCAGAGGTCTTTTCCCACCTAATTTTTTTTTTAAATTAAAAAACCCCAAACCAACAAACCAGAACTTTGTTTTACCTATTCTTAGCAGCTCAATTGTTAATTTTAATCAAAAAGCCCTTTTGGAGTACAGTAGAATCAAACTGTATTTTAGTATTAAGGTGTTTGTCTACTCTTCGTATGAAATAGGAGATCTAAAAATATGGAGAAAAATTTGAGCAGGTGCTGTAGTTATGCAAATATTAATAGTTGTGTTTGTTTAGGTCTTTATTTTTTGGAAAAGTTTGATCAGTAAGAACATAAGGTATTTACCCAAATATTTCAGAAATAATGTATTTGTAGATATCTAATACACCTTTTCCCAAGATAGGATATTCAGAAAGTATAAAGTCAGCTCCTTTTTGTGTGTACATCTACTACTGCCTATTTAGGAATAATCTAGAAGATGAGCTATCATATTCAGCAGTAGCCATCAACTTCCATTCAGGGAAGGATGTAGGGAGGAGCTCAGTACTTCATTCTCACACTTGTAATGCTATCTTGAGTCCCAAGCTGGTTGAGGGTGTTGCTGCCCCCTGTAAGCATTCCAGTGCCAGACAGATAACATTGTTGTGATTCGAAGTCAGGCATCTTCTATGAGATCATTGAGAAAATAATTCATCTCTAACTCATTCAACAGGATTCACAGTGTTTTCAGAATAATTTCCTGTAGATTATCTGTCTTCAGGAGCAAGAAGAACAAAGAACTATTAAATCAATATCAAGGAGATGGGAAATTTCACCTCCTGCTTTTCTTAAAGCATGGGAAGAGAGGGCAATCTGAAAAACCAGTGTGCACAGGAAAATAAACAAAGATGTTTATAGGGGTCCCCTTTCCTGAGCTTTATTTATGACTTTCACAGCTCCACAAGATAAATCTCTTAATTTTGCAGTTCCATCAGATCAGCATTAACTATTGCTCTTACTGAATTTCTGTGATGGATAAAGATGATGATTGAAATCGCAAATATGCAAGATCTTGTTGACTTTATACTGCAGTCTGTAAGATGCAGCAGTAATGCTTGTTTTCCAACCAAACTGAAGATCAAACTCAGATTACCCAAAACTGAAATAAAATGAGGATGGACTCAAATGGATCCCTCAACAGTGATAATAGAAACCTGCTGAGCACATAGATCACGTGCCAGAGCAACCATTATTACCAGCTTTATGTCAGTCCTCCTTTTCACTCTGGATAGGAGTAAAAACTCAAACAATCACCTGACAAGGTTGGTGAGATATACATAATTTCTTCAGTCCCACTCTTCCTCTTGAATATCAATCCTCTCAAAGAGGAAACAAGGACTTTAGAATAAGCAAGAGACCTGTACTCTAATCTCCTATGCAATACAGTTTGAAACACCTGGAAGGTTTGTCTCTACTAACAGAGATTTTGCAATATCTATTTTCCCAATTTAAAAACCTATACTTCAGTGTTCAGTATTCTGAATATGTATCCGACTTCTTGTTAACACAATGAATATTTGTATCCCAGTAGCAACTTGTGATAGGTCCTATGATCATGAAGTGAAAACACAGAGTATTTCTATTTCTTGTTAAGACAGTTAAAAAATTGTTAAATATATTCCTTCTATTAAGTCAAGTAAACCATTACACAGCAGCATACCATAACAGCAGCCTAACACAGAATGTACCTGCTAGAGATCACTGATTCGAAAGCTTTTATAACTCAGTTAATGCATTATGTATGGGATAAGTGGCTGCCCCTTCCAGCTCAATCAAGATTAACTGCTTGGATCGCAAATACTCTCTATTCTCACAGTACTGAAAACAATTACACGAGTACAAAGAAATTTCATGTAAGAATTATGTAACTGAAAGTTACATATCAGCATTGATCCACATTGGGTTTAAGTTTTGCAGTTCTGTACAAAAGTCAGTTACTATTCAGTGATCACATAAAACATCTTCTGTAGAGTTGGAAGTGTGCCTGAAGTGCATCAGCTTCTGAGGGGGAAGGTCACTAGAAGTATCTTAATAAGGGCTACTTTAAAATGAAGACCTGAGTGTTGTGGTTTTCCTAGCAATTAAAAAGGATTTCTCTACTTTCCATGAGAAATCCCAGTCCTAGATTCATTATCAGTATTTCTCAGCATATGCCTAACTGATCTTTGGCATAAAATCCCCAGCCATAGCGCAGAAGAAAGTTTTTCAAGGAATAGCTCCTCTGGCAGCTCAGCCTGTCCTTCAGCAGCCCTTTTCAGGCTGAAGCTCCAGCCTGTCTCAACCCTTACCAGCAAAGGCCTTATTCCATTTGTTTCTTTCTGTCTTCCAGTCACTGCAGTTAGATGATCACTAAAGTAACCAGAGATTATTTCAGCTGAAGCAGAATTCCTAATAAGAGTATTCAGACACAGCTCTTCCTATTTTGAGGGTCATACACTTCAGTAGTAAGCATTCATACAGATGCAGTAGGTCCAGACTGTATTTGTGGAAACATAGAGCTAATTGTAATCCTTTAATTTAAAGTTTACTTCAGAGAGTATCACTGTTAGGAAGAGCTCATTATACTGTAAGTGCAATACTTACTCAATATGTTTTTTTCCAAAATAAGAATGAATCCTTTATTCAGAAAGTATAAATTTGGTTTTCTTGTAGCCTTTCTGTCAAATATTTTATAAAAAGTATTATATGAAACTGGCATTATCATGTCATCTTGGTATCAGTACTGTATTTTGTAAACCATACTTTTACAATTAAGCATCATCAAAGGTTCAACATGTTCATCCTCTGTGACTTACAATTTGAAGTCTAGTTCTGTGTAAGACAGGGAGGGTTGTGGAGCTTGTACTTTTCCCTCTCACAGGTATATCTTATAGCATATTTGAACCTCAAAACAGGGCATATTCCAAAACCAGCTTTAATTGTTCTGTGTTGAGAGATGATTTACTGTGATTATGTTTGAGTGAAGGAGCTGAGGAACTGTGAGGCATTTCCCTGTTGCTCACCAGCACTGGAGTAAGATACCCCTCCATGCTTTGGGCAATGATACACTCTTCTCAAGTCACTAAATTACCCATTTCACACTGGATTCTCACCAGGAATCTCTTTTGAGATACATGAAAGCGAGAATGGGCTAAGGTTATGTCTGTAGACCAAGAAAAAGAAAGAACCAGATTCCAAGTTCACTGCTCTGACTTTATGTTGCCACATAATTACAGAACTTCATTTTCTGCCTATATATTTAAAAGTTCATTGCAATGCATTTTTGCGAGAGTAATTGCATACCTGTGTAATTCCATCCCTACTGTATTTTATACTGTGCATTTAATAAGTTGCATTAGGAAAAAACCTTGATGGTTGTTAGTTGTTAACATATCTAGGGAATTAAATTAAGCTTAAAACCAATGCTGAAGTATTTGACACAAACATCAAAGGCAAATCATAGTACAAATCTCTACTATGTACTCTGTTCTGCAGCTCCTTATTGCCTCTTCGGGTAGGAGAGGGAGCACGTACCAATTTACCTATGCTGACAATAGCTTCTAACAGAGTTGTGCACCTCTGATAAATAATGTTTTGCATGCACCTCATTAAATGTGTGGCAGGTGGAGTGGGTGGTTGGGGTGGCAGAAAAAAGCCCCTTCCCCATGGAATCAGTTGGGTGTAGTTCCAAGGGTGGCTTTGACTTCATTTTGCCCAGACAATCAGACAGTGACTGACATACTCCGTGCACCAAACCTTCATCTGCAGACGTTTTGGGTCTATGGACTGTGCAACATAAGGCCAAGAAAGTCTAGCCACCTCTACACTAAATTTCAAAAGACAAACGTGCTGCCTGTGGTCTGACAAGCTGTTAAAAAAAAATTAGCAAAAGTTTAACAGAAGCAAAACATATACTCAGGCAAGAATATTTATTCCTTGATGCCCGAGTATATGCCTCCCTCAAACCTTGTGAGACCAATTCTTTTATTCACATTATTTCAAAATCTCACTTTCATTGCTGCCTGATGTGCAATGGAGGTGTAACCACTACAAGAGGGTCCTGAATCTCTGTGTCTTACACTGTCCAGTCAGGTAAAACTTGCTTCTTCCCTTTCCAGTTCCCTCACAGTTTTTTGGCCTATTGTCTTCTCTTGTTCTCTGTGAACTTACAGGTGTGTTCTTCAGCGGCAAACACATCTCCTTTTTATTTCTGGTATGACTGACATAAAATGATGGAGTCCAAACAAACTTAGGATGAGTGGTTGGCAGTCTTCAAGCAAGCATATGGGAATGCATTTTGCATAAATCTATCCACACAATGCCCAAAAAATATTAGGTGGAAAGTGTACAGAAGTAAGAAAGATGTCAGTTATCTTAATACAATTTGATTCTTCATCATGAAAATCAATTTTGTCTTTTATGCTAGATCTGTGCCGTTATTTGTAACCAGGACCATTATTAGAGATCTATGAAGGACAAAAGAAAAAAGCAAACCATAATGTTTTACATAGCATAAGCTGTAACACTGCAGATGAGTTTAGGTCTCAGAGATCCATGCAAACACTTCCTACAAATTTCACAGCCTAACACTTCTAGAAGAACAATTGTCTTTCTGACAAAACACAGTCTCCCTGGTGAAAGCAAGGTTGCACTTAACGGTATTTTTAAAAACCCCAAACCTCATTATTAAAAAAACCCAAAATTATAAAACAAGGAATATAATATTTACTTAAAAAGCAGCTTGAGAAATTGCTTATTCTGATTATTTTTAAAAGTGATACTTTCAAGTTGTGATTCCAATTAGTGTAGGAACCTTGCAATAATAAGATTGTGCAGGAAACAGGGATTCATAACAAAGTATTAGTTTCAACTGATAATTGCTGTGAGTCATTTATTTTCCCATCCAACCTCTCACCAGCATGTTCCTGATATCCAAAACCCCAAGAAGCAAAGTTTATTTTGTACATTATATATAGGCAAAACAGCGAAAGTCAGCCACAGTTCCCCACACACTGAACCACAATGTGCCAACTACCAAGTTTTGGAAAGAGAGGAAGCAGGGAGTTGTTGTGGACAACTAGATCAAACCAGAGGAAGAAATTGCATGCAGGGGCAGGCTGAAGGACCCACATCAGTAATTACTCATTCTATGCTCACCAGTTGTCAGCAACTGGCAGCTTCCTGAAGCACAGTTCTGCCAATTACACTGCTTCTGAAGAGGGGACACAGAGCTGACATCTCCCAACTGAGGTCACACTGCACCTCCTCCAGTAGCCCTCACCTGCTGTGCCACTCAGCACAAGCACAGGTATCTCCCTCTGCCCACAGCCACCTGCAGAAACCCCAGCTAAGGGCTTTAGGGCTCCCTCTCACCCAGGATGCCTGGGGCACAGCTACTTGCCCCGCAGATACCTATCCCCATATACGGGACCACAAATTAGCACCACTGATATCAGAGCAAGAGTGGGTGGGAATTTTGTACCAGCAGATGGATTCTGGGCCTCCTTTTTGTTGGTATGAGGGACGTGGGGAGTTTTGTTTAAAATAAGATCCCTCACCCTTCCCATGTGAGCCTGCAAAGGGTTCTCTTATGAACCTTTCTCATTTTTTACCCTTTCCAGGACTGTCTTGAGGAGCTTCCTTCTGGAGCAGTCCTGCCTAACAGGCAATTTGGACAAGAGGAGGAAGCAGGCTCCTTTTAACTCTTTCCAGGCTGCTATAGGGGAAAGAAAAGGGTGTTTGTACCTCTGCATGGGCTATGAAGTATTAAAGTAATTGTATTGGAAAGTGGGCTGATCTGACGTTTAGGGGTAAAGGGTGCAGAAGGCAGGGGAATTCTGTGGGCTGGTGAGGCTGATATTGCAATAGAGCATTGTACTTACCTTCTCCAATTTTTTTCAGTGTTGCAAAATAAAATGATTAAATGAGTGCAAGGAATTGTTGTGAAGTGGTTAAAGGGCTGAAGCAAATTTCTCACAGGGAAAGATTTTAAAATGTAGTTCATTTATTTTGTTGATAGTGAGCCTAAGTATATTGATTCTAGTACACAGCTGTCTGCACAGAAAAAGAAAACAAACTCCTGTAGTAATTATCTATGTCATCCAGAACTACAAAAAATTTCAAATGAGAAAGCTCATGTTTTAGCTTTGCATGAAATTTAGCTTTCAGGAAACCACCCATGAAGCAAATTAATGTATTCCTCTTTTTGTTTTTTATCTTCATTATTTCAGAGGTTATAACTTGGTAGTACTTTCTCTTCTTTTTCTTTTCTTAATATAAAAATCATGATACCTCTGTGTCATCAATAAAAATTATCCATATTAGAATATGTATTTATTAAACACAAAAAAGTGAGTCAAGTATGTGAGTCTGGTTGCTTGACTATTAATTATGACTTTGGCAGAAACCCAATTTTTTAGTATCTTTTTAGAAAGGATCATAAGTTTCTAAAGGCATTTTAGGACTAAGAAGCAGGAGTGAGCTAGAAATAAACTCCTCAGAGGAAACAAAGTCACATACTTTCTGGTTTGAATGCTAATCAATTTATGGGAGATTCCTAGAGAGTCTGATATAAAAGTTAATGGGTTTTCTCCATGGCAGATCTCCTTAGAAAGTTCTCTGAATATCCATAGGGAACTTAAATCATCCTTCCAATTGCATTTTAAATTGATGTTCTTGAAATATCTCTGTAGAGAAGTTACTCTGTATTAACTTCTGTAGTTCTGGCAATAGTTTTTCAAGCAGTCTACTGCTTTAATCTTTGTTAAACCCTGTAAAGAGCCTTTCAAGAAAGTTTAACTATGGTTGAAACTGTGTCAGTTTTTGCATAATTCTACATAATTTTACCTTCTTCATGATGTGTGGAGAGGAGCCTCCCTTTGGAGCAGTGTGCTGCCTTTCATGGTACAGGTGACACTGGGGTGGTGATGTGCCTCAGCTGAGCGAGTCCGTGGGGAGCCCTGGGCTCCTGCAGCGCCAGGCTGGGGACACACTGGATGGAGTGCAGTGCACAGCTCTTCCACAATACCTGCTGCTGTGTGTCTGTCTTCAAAATGAAGTCAAGAGTATGTGGATGTGGCCTGGCTACATGATGCCTGGGTCAGAAATGGCCATTGCAAGTGCCCTCTGCTTTTTAACTTAGTCCCAAGGATCTGTACATAAAGGTCCTTTCCTACCTTTACATGAGATTTTCTGTGGTACTTTGCAGGGAGCATGAGAAATTGGACGGAAAGTTCAACTAGCATGTTTTTGGTGTCTTAGCTCCTTCCTGACTTCTAAACCCAATAAACTGCAGCCAAGTGAAAGTAGTGGCCAGAGAGCAAGGCTGTCATCTCAGCAAGGCAGCTTTTGCTTCCAGCAAGGATTGCCATGGGTGCCAACTCTATCGATGTTCATCTTGGCATGGTGTGCTTCTGGGAACTGCCACAGAGAGACAGAAGTAGAACCACTGGAAGTCTCCATGCCACCCCAGGCACGTCCTGCCTTTCTATGTTCTGTTTGGCCAACAACCTGTTGTTTTGGAACTAAATCACTGAAATAGTATCTAAGGGAAATAACAGCCCAGCTCTGGCTCCTGGGGGCATTTTGCCTATGTAGAGGATGACCTTCAATGGCTCTTGAAAATATGACAACAGGGAAGATGGAAGCATATGTGCAATGTTATTAAAATCCAAAAGAGATCAGTGGTGGAATGGCAGAGGAAAGCATCCATACTCTCTAAAGCATGGGATTTTGTTACATCTTTGTCTGTGCTCCTATATTAGATAAAACTTTAGTAATAATATTGTCCATTCATTTCAAAAATTCATGCCCCAGTACTTGCCCCAGTGACTTCCTGCAACAGCAACCCACCAGCTAACAAAAGTCTGCTTAAGGAAACATCAAATTAAAAAAATATATTTTTTAGAATGAGGATATAAAAAGGCAGGGGCATGACCATGCTGCAGATTTGCAAGGGCTATGGGTTGACATTTTTAATCTTGAAGCTATAACTACACAATTGCAGATTTCTTTTAGCAGGAGGTGACTAAGACAGTTCTGCCTGTAGGTTCTGTAACACGCAACCTGGTGGCTGAAGGAGAGGCCCCCTCAGTGCCAGGTCTGAACTTGCATCTTGCTCAGACTGTTTTTACTGAAGAGGGCAGGAGATGCTTTTACCTCGGTGCTTTTCTGCCCTGTGGTTACTGTCATCCCCATCGATCAAGCTGTGACAGGAGAGTAAAAATGATTAATGAAACAAATTCTCCCTTCTTACCTCACAGTGAAGTTCTGGATGTAGACATGTTTCTATAGTAACAGTAATGTCTTCAGGAGAATTTGTTGGTTTATCTCCTGGATTAATTATTTGGAGACTTACAATGTTTGGAATTTGAAACATCTTTCTTCTCCACAGAAAGAAGATTGTTTCTTCATTTATAAAGAACAACCAAAATTAAAGAACATACTGACTGGCATTTAATATTACTATAATACAATATTTTTACAATTTTATAATGCCAGCAAACACCCCAAACCAGCCCCTCCCCACCCCAAAATAACTAAGCATGGGAGGAATATCTGTGAAATATGCTGAAAAGAATGGATGAAGGGGTCTTTTCATTTGGTAGAGCAGGGCAACATCTCATGACAAGAAAGAAGGCAAAGGTGTTTTTTCTAAAACACAATCATTTCAGTTAGTAATTAAACCATTCTATACATTCCAGAATACCATGTAGTATCTTTTTCATAGGATGTAAGTTTTGAGAAACACTTTTCTTTTTTGCAGGTGCCTTTGTACAAATGCTTAGCAGTATGTATTTTTATGCCAATGTGATAGAAAGACTGCTTGAATTTCCAGAAACAGTTGGACATTCTTTTGCATTTCCCTGACAACAGAAAAATGACACAATGCAATTCCTTCATGCTGGCTCTTTGCAAGGGGTCCTCTACACTTTCAGAAGAATTAGTGTATTTCAGTCAGTCTTTGCATTGTGCTGAAATTAGTTTGTGGAGAACGGGGTCTTTAATTCTTCCCATTATCTTTTCTAAATATGAGCTGCTTGCCTTTTCTCCCCATCTAAACAGATCTTTAGAGCAAAATGCATGCTGACCCATCCTATTTTCAGGAGAGTTTATGGGTCAGTACAGGTTACCTATCCAGAATATAGGAGTTTGATTTATTTTACACTCTGTGTCCTTGCAGAGCATGGTCTGATACACTCCTGGGGTTCTGTAGACTGTTCCTTCTATGCTAAAAGATGTTGGAGACTACTATTCTGGCCTTTATTTCTTTATTTTAAAAACTGTCCCAAATCTGGACATGGTACTGGGCAATCTGCTCTAGTGAAAGCTTTGTTAAGCAGGAGGCTCAACTAAACTAGATCATACCCAGATGTGCCTTCCAACCTCAACTATTCTGTCATTGGAGGGGGTTATGTTTTGCCTTGCCTACAATTTTCTGCAGAGGTAGTCCCACACATCTCAAAGCTGTAAGACCAGGCCAAGAGTTCTTTTTACAGATGCTCATTTTGTGCAGTGCTGGCCACAGGGGACAGAAGCTTGTCAGATAGGGGGAGGCAGGAAGAGGCACACAGAGATATTACACAGGATGTGCAGAAGTCACCAGGGAAAACACATTTCTCCTCATTACCTGGGAAGAGGTAACAAACTCCCAGCAGGCTGCAAAGTGAGCAGCAGAGCTCTGGCAGATGTGCTGTGTGCTGCTGTGGGACCTCATGGCTGCACTCCAGGTGGCCCCAGGGCTGTTGTGCCTCTTTCTGCTCCAACGGGGATCTGGAACAGAGAGAGCAAAGGCTGATGTGGCTGATCAGGAGGATTTAGGAGATCTGCCAGTAGGATACAGCATTCTCTGATATCCTATATCCTCCTCAAACACTGTTGAGCTGCTGCTCTTAGGCTCCAGTTTTCAGTACCACATAGCTGTTGGTTGGTTTATCTGAACAGATACACACATAAATAAACATTTTTACCAACCTGAAAAAGTTGCATAAAACCCGGGAAAAAGCATTAGTAATGGAATATTAACCTTTTCACTATTGCTAATCAGTTGTTTTAAACTTATAATCCTTGAACATAGAGAGAACCTGAACTGTGGCAAAGGAGCAGCTACAAGTATAATATACTCCATGATTTTCTGCAGTTTGTATTCTGTAAGTACTTTCACTTGTGCTCTGACAGTAGTATTAATCTGGGAAAGCAAAAATTGTCATAATCAGTGTTTAGAGACAAGAAACCTGGGGAGTAAAAAAAAAAAGTAGTTCTATTCATGGGAGGACCACCTGTGGATATAACAGATGTCTATGTCATGGCCCCTACACATAGAGCCAAATGGCTATGCAGAGGTGATTTTGCAGCCTTAAAGTCTTGGGAACAACTTTAAGAGAACTTAAAGTAACTATTTGTCCTTGCTTTAGGTATTTTTCTCATCAGAGTTTTCAAGATAATGCTCAGAAACTGACAATCACATTTACATCACCTCACAGAAATCATAATTTTTGCCATGATTTTGATTATTACTTCCAAATATGCCAAATCCCTTGCGTGCTACTTGTTTGTAAACTGGCAATGTGCAAGATTTTATTCTATTTCAATGCGCCTTTTTGGTATTTGAACCCAGGTACATAGCAACTAAAAAACCATGAAAACTGAAACCAGTTGAAAACTGGTATGAAGGCTGAAGTCTACAGTGTCCATTTGCTTCTTCACATGGTTTTCTATGTCTGAAGACTTTAGATTTTCCAGCTTCAAAGTCTTTTGTGTTGACTCCATAAAATTAGCTAAAGAATTCTATTTAATCTCAGCATTTTTGCTGAACTGGAATACATGTGAAAATATCTCATCTCCCCCCCCAAAAAAAGGCATGTAGAAGGCGTGTATATTTCAGTACATAAGAAACATCACTAAACCTATAGTTCACTTACAATAAAAAAATGGATGGACAAGTTCTCAATGACCATTCATAAAATGGTGTTCACACTGATATGGATAGAAATCCCGGGAAATAGACAGAGATAAGATTTATTCCTGAGAAAATAGTTTATTTTCATTTGAAGACTCTTACTTGCTCTTACTAGGATCCATAAGAGAATTTATTTTTCAAAATACATGATCTCTATGTTACCTGTCAAGTTCTCCTTACTGCCTGAAATAAAACCAGTGCACTCCTAGTGGATGGACTGTTGTTAGGTCTGCAAACCAACACAAATCCTAGTAATACCTGTTGAAATGTCTCTCCACATTTCTGTGGGATGAATCAGAATTGATGTCTGCAATATGCATCTTTTTATGCAGGGTCCCTCCTTCTATCTAGACTGGATGCTAGTTACTTCTGCCAGGAGAGTCCTGCTTTTCAGCACTTCTCTTCTATAGGTCCATTTGCAACTTAATGAAAAGTCATGGGGTTTTTTTCCTCAAGACTATCCCAGTTGATTGTTGGGTCACACAAACTCCTTGGAAGGGTATCCCAGCTTCTCTCTGAATAGCGAATATCCCAGCCCACTTTCCCCTGAAATTAGTGAGGATATAGCTTTGAGTCTAACTGAATACTCATCAGCCTCTGAGGGATCATCAAGCCAAACTATTCTGTCTATTTTAAGATATTAGAAAGAAAAACACTGGGATTTTTAAGCCATGGAACAAACCAGTTCCAAAGTATATAACCAGCTCAAGGGTTTTGAACTGCAAACATCGAAAGCAAAAGAAAGGACTATGTTGCCTTTCTGTTAGTGGTATCATTTTAATATAACTCTTCCTTGTCACAAGATCCTTCATGAAAACAGCCCTTTACTCAAATAGCATTATCTGAGGGAGGATGAAGTTAAAGAGCTGTGATGGAATGAAGTAAAGAATTTAAAAAGTTGTATTATCAAAAGGAGTCTTGTGTGACTCTTTCAATTATTTCATGCCAGTATAAGCCCGTACTTGCACCATATTTTCATTTATTTTCATAATATAAAAATAATGCTTAATTTTGAGTTTGTGTGCTGTATAAAGACAGAAAGATATTTAAAAGTATAATGGTAATCATCTTCCTATAGCACAGAATATTATATACCTGGATGAATTTTATTGCCTTTCTTCGTGGTACTCTGAAGCAGGAGCAGGAATTTGGAGACAGTACAGTCTTCCAAGCAATAAATACAGCAGATGAAGGAGATGACTGACATATCCTGGACAATGAGGTTTTACTTTTTGATTAAGCACAATTTAATTAACTTTTGGGTTACTTATGGTGAGAGGAAATGTTGCACTTAAGATTATTTACAGCAGAGTATAGTAGAGGGTTGGAAAGAAAAATGTTTGGAAATCAAGAAGGGAGAGAGTTACTATTCTTCTTGCAGCTTTATCCTGGAGTGCTTACTGCACACTCTCTTGTGGGTGGTTGCATGTGTTTATAGGCAGTGCTCTGCCCGGGACCTTCCTCCTTCAGATCATGGGATGAACCTGCTTGCAGACTGAATCAAGGCTGTGCAAATTGCTAAACCAACCCCTGTGCCTGTTGTAGGAACTGGAAAGTACTCAGCAGATGAGTCAGAAACAATGAGCTCATAGCTCAAGCAGATTAATGCTGCAGAGGATACAGCTTTCCTGTCACTGCCTCAGCCTCAGACGACTGTGAAGTGCTACAAGTCACCTACTGTAACTCTTTGCACTAATAAGCTGCATTTGATGAGATCCAGGGTTGGATTTGCCAGAGTGCTGAGCTGCAAAGGGTGTTTGCACCCACAGTAATGACTGCTCTCAAAAACCCAGGCTAGTCCTTATGACCCAGCTGGTCCTTCCCACTGGAATAGTTAACAGCAGGTAACAGTGAGCAGAGGTCCCTTTGTATTCAGGATTTTCCTCCCACATGTTTCATCAGGCTAATACTGTGAACATGAAAAACATAGAGCATAATGGTTCAGAGCTCTCTAATGCCACAGAAATACGAATTTCTACTTTGGAGGCACTGGTGTGTGCAGTATGGAGGAGCTGCTATAGTTGCTATTTTGCTTTGCCCCAAAACACTCCGAACTCTAATCTAGCCTGGAACCAGCAGTAGAATGAAAACCACGCTGAAGATGGTTTTGCAGCATCAGTAGCCTCTGTGCTACTAAAAATACGCATTCACATAGTATTATTTTTGCAAACCAAACACCATCATATAGGAAGCCTTGACATGGTGACAGACCATGAAATTGCAGTATTGTGTTGCCTATGGATGCCTTAATGTAGCCTTCATTTAAATGGTACTTTGGGTGGAAATAGAAAGACTGTGCAACAACAAATTGCATAGAGATTTTCAGGCTAGGACATCTTTAGTGTTCACCTGGCAAACTCATGTGAGATATTACCTTTTATTCCATGATCCACTGATCCATACAAAGCTCCATGCCAATCTCCACTGTCTTCAGTGGGTATGTTTGTATAAACTGTAAGTCAAACTGGCATCTGCATAAAAATAAACTGCATTTGAAGCTTTTTGGCCAGCCTTAACCTGAACACCAAAGAAAGATTATGCCTCCATATATGTTTTTCTAGTACTGCTCTGTCCTAAATCTTTTCAAGACTGAGCATTCTCCAGCTATCCTGAGTGCAATCCTTCACATTTTCAAGACCAACACGTCTTTAAGACAATGGGAGGCAATGACCTTATTTTAAAGACAACCAAAGAGGGGAAGATATGAAAGCTGTCTAAAAACCTGGTTAAGCAAATGTAGTTCACAGTTCATTACTTATCTCTTTGGACCTAAGTATCTAATGTGAGCATTTTCATTCGGCTTTAATCCAGAAAACAATATTCATTTAAACAAAAAAAAAAGAAGTGTAAATACAAAAATATTGAGTCTAAGATTGTGATACTGACAGCATTATTTTTGTAATTATCACAATAGATGTATGGAATATTTTTGTTGTAGCACAACAGTCCTCTTTAAGATCACTGAACGGTTTCAGGCAAGACTAACTTAACTAGTTTACTGCTGATGAAACTAAGTTAACTGTCCAAAGTCTATGCTGCTGAAGAATGCTCTAACAAAGGCACAGAGCTCTAAAACCCACACAGATTTCAGTCTACCACTTGTGAAATACTTATCAGTAATATTCATTCATGGGGAGAGCAGGAATCTGAGATACAGCATTGGTTTCGCTCCAGTCTGTTCACAGAAGCTAGAAATTATATTACAATTTTAAACTCAGTTTCAAATGCAAACACTTAAAATCAAAAACCACTTTAAAAAAATATAGTTTCTCCTATAGCTACATGATTCTTGAAGAATGTTTTATGCATAATATTAATAGAAATCTTTACAGACACTTGACTAACTGTCAATATATTTTGTTTTGGAAGGTGCAAATTCACCAGGCAACCAGGTTCTTTGTGTTGCTAACAATTAGTGTTCCTGGTAATTAATGTATTATATAAGTTGTTTTTTTTTAATCTCAAGTTTACACAGTACCTTGGTTGTCCATTCACAGTATATTTGATAATCTTAAGAGAAAAGATCTGCAGCATAACCAAAATTCCCACTGTGGCAATAATTTTGCTTCTCTTAATGTCCAGGTATCACCAGCCTGCCTGAACTACCCCACATTTCTGGAGGGTGACTTCCCATGTTACCTACATTGAAAGAGAAGGTAACACTGTAATGTTTGGGCCCTACTGCAGCAAATTCACACACAAGACTGGACACTGCAACCCTAATTATCACTAAAGGAGAGAGAATTTTCCAGATAGATCCATTCCATTGCAAGCACACCTGGGATTTGATTGTAGCAAACACAGAATGCCCATAGCTAACAGTTTGTAGCTGCTTAGGGCTGGCAAGCAAAGGATCACAGTCACTGCAAGGAGGGTATTCACATGGATGGCTACTGCAACAAAGCCATGGCAAGCTCTGAAGGGAGTATGAGAAAAGCTATTTTTGTGAAGGTGCTGGACAATAAAACACCAAAACACCCAAGAAAATGTACAACCAGCAAGAAGGCAACAACCAGCATACCACTGCACGTTTGCGCTCTGAAATATCAGTGCAACTCACTGGAGTAGAAATACCAGCCACAGCAGAGCAGCACTCACTGTATTTTCAGCTCAGGCAACAACCACAGCATAACATTTACCAGAGAAACCCTAGGCCTGAGGCAAAGCCGTAGCACTGAGATGTCATTTTGCCATGATAGGGAAGCTAAGCTTGCCAGGAGGTTTTGGTCAAGGCTGTGCTGAGTAGTGAGTCCAGTCAGCAGGTTTTTAATTGCTCCCTCGCCCCCAGTTCAGGGTCCTGAAGCGCAAGATACAAAATAAGATTTCACAGGGCTTCCTGACATGCAGACTTCACTCTGCTGGTTAGGTTTCCCGACAAGACATCACAGAGTTATGTTGAACTAGTTTGTGTTGGCTTGAGCTCTTCTGCAAAACTCTTCAAGACTCAAGATTCAGGTGGGCTTAGATTAATACATTTTGCTCTCTCACAGGTGTATATAGCTGCTGATGCTAGAGGCAAGAGTAGGACAAAGGAGGCTGAGGATCTGAAATATGGGAGGCAATGACTGCCTCTGGTGGAGATTAAAGCAGATTTGTGCAGAAACACTCTATCTGAGCAGTATTTATTTGTGCACTGTGGGTGTTAATAGAACTCAGAGCCATCTTCACAAGCTGCATGAGTCTTTGCAGAGACTCTTAGGGAGCTTCTTATTCTCTCAAAGCAATTCTTATTAGTTTCCATAGGAGATCCAAAGTGATATCATGGGATGTTACAGACCCATTAAAATTTGCAAATGATAACTCTAGCTTCCCATTAGTGAAACACTTTTACAGAGATGCCCAGAAAATTTAGACAAAATTCGCTGTATTCAAGCCTGATCAGAGAGCACAGTGAGTGAGAATAGTCACCATTTTAAAATCAATTACAGCTTTCATTAATAAGGTGCAATTTTCAGAGCAATCACATCAATTCTGCAGATAATCATTCTGCAAGATACGAATATAAATTGTATGATATCAAAGAGAGAGAAGCCAATTCCTTTTGATTTCACATGATTGAAAGTGAAAGACAGCAAGAAACATCAGGGAGTCAGAACAGAAGTACAGATAGCAGGTATTTAATTAGACTCAGACCATACATATCTGACTGAAAATGTGTCATGCACAGGTAGCACTTCCACAAGAGACTAGGCTGATAATCTGTACTTTCAGAAAATATGTAGAGAAATCATCCTGGCCACAAATAATCACAAACTGACTGCTGCAGACCTGCATAAAGGATAACTTTGGGCATAAAACATCATAGAGTATACATTCAATGAGACTGTACTTCGTAAATGACAGAAAAAACCTTTCTGTCAGACCTTGCCCATCAGAGATGTGCAATTTACACTTAATGAAAATAACCTACAGAAAGTTTTTAAGTTGCTTGGTTTTATTTTCCATCCAACTAAGATGAAGTACATGTCATGTTTAGGATCTATATTAGTACATTTTGGGAACAATTTTGTAGAGCTGTATCAATAGCTATAGGTTTTAAAGTTGCTTGACTTCTTGTGCCAAGAAGAGAGAAAAGAGAGTGATGGGTTGATTATGGGAAAGATGTTGGTGCCAGGAAGAGTTAAATATGTATAAGTAATCCCATTTCCATACAAATGAGACACCAGTTAGGGAACACGCTTGCATTTCTCCTTTATCCAGTTGTTACAGAGTCTTACTAGCCTGTCCCTGGGGACTTCTCCTCAGCCACCAGGCTGCAGGAGAATAAACAAACTCAGATTTTCATCTGTGTGTTGTTTATTTGAGTACACAGCTCCAAAAGAGACTGCAGACAAGAGCTCTTCATGACCCAAACAGATTTCTGAAAATGCCACTTGCTGAAGCTTACAAATTTTCTTGTGCCTTTCTATACTAACATTGCTGCTGGCCTCCAGTGCTTCTCACGAATCTCTGAAATGCAGGTTTTGAAGGTGTAGGGAAACGCTTCAGCCAGAAGAATGACAGCTTAGCTTAGTTCAGAAACAAATAAACCTGATTTATGTTTGGACAAGACCAAGAATTAAAGGACAGTCTTTGGAGACTCTGCTTTAAGTTGGAGAGATAAATGATTTTTATACTTGGATGCTCCTGTTTATGTTATTCCTAATGTCATTAGTTAAACAACTTAATATTTCTTTGAACAATCATGAGATAAGAAGAGGATTTCAGAATTGCTTCACATCTGTATGAGCAGGTTACAGGCTAAGTTGCAGAAGTTCTCTGACTTCCAGTTTGTCAGGAAATAGAGATGTGATAGTTTATCACTAAACTGCTGAAGATTTCTTGTTTTGTGTGAGCTTTCCTCCCTAAGTACTCAAATCCCTTTCTTATTCACGTACCTGTGGACCATGATTAAGTCACCTCTTAACCTTCAACTGCAATAAGCAAACAGATTAAATTTTATATCATTTTCCTGGCATTTAATTTTTTTCTTAAACTCATTTGAGCAAATAAAAGAGCATTAGCTCTACAGCAGGTTGTTTTATTCCTGCAGCGGTGGTATTATTAACCTGTACAGAAAGAGCATTTTCTTTCTGCTCATGTGATATTTCTCTGCTTCTACATCCTTTGGTCCAGGACCAGGTAGTTTCTTAATTGTCACAAACTGGTATTTGAAGAGTGCTACAATGCACATCAGAGCAGTGTACTGTGTGATTCCCCTTCCCTCAGGAGATAAAATACAAATCCATTGAATAACCAGATTTCAGTCCCTTTCTTCATCTTTAATATTCATTGGTCATGGACTGTTGTTTTTTTTAAATTAAATATTATTTACAGAATATGAAACAGGTCCATAATGGTACCAGTCAGTTTAGTATCTTGACTAAATACTCTGTTCATGCTTCTATTATGCAAATGTCTTTAGATTCTAAATAAGTAAAATATAATAAAAATAGAAGGTAAAAAATAACAATAACATCTATATTAATACATATATATAATATATGTGTGTTAATAGGGATATCAATATGTTAAATAAGTACTTGTGGGCATAACATTCTAAAGCAATTACAATATTTAAATATCAAAAGAATTATTCTAAAAATATTTATTAACATAGGGGGGTTTGTGACATAACCCTCACTCAGTTTCCTGTAGAACATTTGTCTTCTGAGCGTTAACCCTGAGCTCTTCTTTTTTCCAGAGTCACATTCTTCACCTCCACAAAACTCTAGTGTGATCATGTTTTCCTCATAGGCAGCTGTAGAAATTAATTTTTAAAGTAGAAACATGTTTTTAGAGATAATCCTGTCTAGCAGACACAGAATAATCCTGAGCCAGTGGCAACACCTTGTTTGGAAAAGTAACATTCAGAGGTTTGACAGGTGTTTTGCCATAGGCAGGGACAGCCCTATGGTATGTGACCTGAAATTCCCCATGACAATGCAGATCCTTTCTGCACACAAAGGAGCTGCTTATCTCTGTCCTTCCATTGATTTGGGCATGGTAGCAGACACCCTGGCAGGAAATCCCATCACTGAACCAGGGAGACTCCATCCCTCCCTCTTCTATTTGTCAGTAGTTACAGCAGATAACATCACACCTGTGCAAAATGCTGATCTCTGCTGCCTTTCATCAGCTGGTGGTTCAGCCAAGGCCCACCTTTTTCCTTCTAATTTCAAGAGTTTCAATTAAAGAAAAAAAATGAAATCCCAACACATTAATAGATCCAGATTTATGGCAAACTGAAAATGATACCCCAGCATGCTATGACTTTTTTTTTGTATCAGTGGAAGGGGGGTTTGTGGAAGAGTTTCCACATATTACATAGATCAAGTTGTTTGTCAGTTTGTTATTCCAAATCTTCATTAGACACTCAATTGACAATTTAGACTTCTGAAAATCACAAGTGGTCTGCAGTTTCTGAACCTAAGGCTGCTTTCTCACTTGAGGCACTTGAAAATAGCTTTTTTTAATGATATGCATACATAAAAAATGAAATTTGCAATGGAAAATGCAATCCCAGAAGAGCTCCTTCTCAAGAGCTAATAGGATTTATAAATTGTATTTTCACATGCCACTTTTATACACTATATACACATGAGCCCAGTTTCTTACTATTTATTTCCAGATTTTTACATTAGCTGCATGTTTTGATCTCCTTTTTTTCCCCAGTAGGAGAACTTCTTCAGGCTTATTAGATAGATGCAAATCATCTGTGAATAGTAAGTAACACAGAAAAAAAGTAGAGATAATATACGACTTCCACTGATCTCCAAGTTACTTCCATATTACATAGACTTTGAGTCATGCTCTTCTGGAAAAAGAAAATTAAAGTGGCTGCTCAGCCTACCTGTGAGAAACAGGGGTGGGGATTGAGGCTTGTGTGTAAGCGTGAGAAGAAGAGCGTCTTAGCTGCTACTAAAGGATGGAAATATCTGCTGACAGATCAAACAGAATGCAAAATCCATGCTAAAACTGAAAAAGAGCACTGAGGTACTGACTCAGGCATCAGAAGGACAGAAAGTGAAACCAGGAAAGTGCTGGCCTGAGCAGCCAGTGAGCAGTCTGGCAACATTTTGACAAGAATCATCCCTCCAATATTTAAACAAAAAGGTAACTGAAGCGTCTAGTGAAGGTCAATAGGATAAGAGCACTGAAAACTTCAGCCTATCAATTACTTGAAGATAAAAACCCATTTATATAAGAAAATGTGTACAACATTTAGGCTAAGTGAAGGTGGATACACACCTGCCCTCCAAAGTGATGAGGACAGCATAACTATTTTTTTTCCACAGGTAAAACCATCTACCTGGAAAACAACTTGTGGCATCACGTATGCTCAACTAATTGAGAGAAGTCAAGACGTGAAGGCTCTGGTCCCAGACTGGTACTGAGGACTTGCTGGAGGATGAAAGCACTCAGGTAAGATGCAGAACCAAACCTCTACCCTCTACAGGTGTCACCTTTTGAGGACAAGGGCAGGGAACAGCAAAGTGCTCAAAGTGATCAGGTAAGACTTGGGTGATACCTGCTAACACTGGTGCAATGGAAAGCTGGGAGAAGACATGAGACTGGTGACAACACCCTCCCTCAAGAGTGCAGCCATGCTCTTTCTGCAAAAGAGGAAAAAGAAATATTTGCATCCAGAGAAGAGATATTCATACTCATTTTTTGGGTCAGGTGGGCCAGTACAATAGGAATGAAGGCAGCCATTGCTATTTGATACCTCACGTAGCCCTTCCAGTGTTCAAAGATGCCTCAGGAGAACTTCATCCATGACTTTTGGTCAAATTAAGTGGAAAATTAATTTCTGATTAAATTAATTTCTGATTTTTTAAATCAGAAATTGTTTATTTGAATAGTATACATTTTTAAATTCCTTTAATTAATTTTAAAAGATCAAATTTATAATTGTACTAATCTGTTTTAACACTTAATAAAGAAAGGGGTGATTAAAAGCTTCCTCTCACAACAGGATTACTTTTCATACCAAACTGTCTTGTCTAGAACCCACAAAGCTGAACTTTTCCTTTCAGATTAAAGTACTTATTTCTTCTCCTTTTCTCCTCAGTCATCAAACCAGGAAGAAGAACCTCATTCCATTAGCAATCCCACCCAGACTGTAGGGAGCAGAGAATAATCTGTTGTATGAGAGACTGCTGTGTGTGATGCTGACTGTACAGAGGAGGCAAGGCATGAAAAGACAAACCAGAGCCACACAGAACTTCTCCATACCTCTTCCCTGAGCCCTTCTGTTGATCCAGTCCTGTCACTCAAATCCTATGATTTCCCACAATGAAAGCAGTTTCCAAAATGCTGTTTCACTGTAGCTTCAGCTGCATTGCTTTTACATACAATCTTTCTTTTACCTGTTGTGCCAAATGTGTAAAATGCTGCATGGCATTGGCAGTGCAGGCATTATCCAGTTCTAGGGGGAGTGTTATAAATTTAAGCATCTCCTGGCATGTCAGCCGTTTACCTTCATAGAGAATTTCTACTGAACACACCTGCGACAAATCTCTTTTCTCATTCCCTTTTCTTGGATTATGAGTAAAATAAAACACAATCTATGACATTAATGGTCTTGTAATATTGGTTGAACCATCTGGATGCTAGGAAACATTACAGCTGAGGTCATTTTTTCAAACAGTTTATTGAATTACAAGTTTCCACTTGCTTTTTGTTTTGTTTTTTCCTGTGGGACCCATTTGTACACTGAACAAAGTAGGAGCTTGCTTAACATAGCTATTTGGCATTTTATCTCACCTTCCTTGTCTTGTCTGACCACAATATTTCCGGGGTTTTTTTCATGAAAGGAAAGCTGTTACTTCTTTTGTGTTTTTCTGCACACAAAACACTCTGATGTCTGAGTACATAAGAATTAGGTGTATGTTTATTGCCACAGAAATCTGGTGTTGAGGGACTTTTGCTTTCCCTTCCTTGCTAGGTGGAGGATAAAGAGAAATCGAAATGTCAGACCATCCATTCATGGCATGGTCAGCTTCAGACAGGTGAGATTTCTCCTTATAGAGCACTCACATTTTGCAAACTTGAACACCTGGTAGAGTTCTATAGCAGCAGATGCATTGTGGGCATGGGGACACTTGAACTAATTCAGGTATTGTAGGCAAACTAGCAGTGAGAGCCACAAAGGATTGCAGAATTAGCATTGTGCAAAGGAGCACCAGTCCTCTCATAGCCCAGTGTCACCCTCACCTAGGCACCACCTGTAGGTTTGAAGCCCAGTTCCTAGCTATTTAGTAGTGGTGTGTTGGAGCGTTGAGTACCTTTGTAAGTCTTATGTCCAAGAATAGGGGAAATCAAGTAGAGGATTTGTCTGCACAGCAAAATGAGGTGTTTCAGCTTCTGCACAAACAGTTGAGTGCGGCTCATGCTGTGGGAGGAGACTCAAGCAGGCTGTGTCATGCAGGGGAGCACCCAGGTGGTGATGGATGTTCACTACTCATGGCCCATGTACTCAGGCAAAACTTTTTATTTATGGTTCTGTTTGTGGCTTGCAGAAGCAAATACACCACACTTACCAGCAGGTTATACACAGTAATTCTAAAATGAGGCCAATCTTTGTTCCTAAGAGCTGTCACAGTGTCAAAGCACTGATTGAGGTGGGAGCTCAGCGCCTGAAGGCAATTTCTTGCCTGCTGTCAGCATTTAATTGCCAGACAGCTCCCTCTCTTAGAGGCTTAAAACATGGGTTTTGCAAGGTTTGACCCTCAAAACTGCATCTTCCTGTGAAGAAAAGCAACAAGATTCATGCACTTTTCTTTCAGAAGCTGTCACTGGCAAAAGTAAATTGTAGAGAATTAAAGTCTTTCTGTCCATGTGATCTACAAAAGTTCAAATCATTGCCCCTTCCCTCTGTGTCTTACTTCCCTGTGGTCTCTTTTGGCATGGTCCCTACTGCAAGTCTTTCTTCCCTTGGTGTTCCATCCTGTGTCTTTCTTCTCCTCTCCTGCTTCCTTCAGCTTGTAAGCTCAGCTTTCAAAGACTCCTGCTCCACCATCTGCTCCTGTAGGACCTCACCCAGCTCTACCAACTCTTTGTGCAGCACTTGTGCCCAAGTACATTAGAAAGTAAACCAGCATGCCAGGTTGCTACAGACATGGACAGAAAATCCAAAGAGAGTGGCTTCTCTTTTGCTGTCTTCAAGACCAACAATCAAAGCAGTGGATTCTTCTGCCCAAGAGCCCTGGTGATCTCTCTGTCAAGTGCTGTACAATTTGTCCCACAGCAAACACAGCACAGAGAGCAAGTGAGGCAGTAGAGAGTATAAAAAGCAAATTGTCCAGCTGATGAAAGCTTAGAGCTGACAGTGTCTGAAAAAATATTACTTCTTCCTGTGAACACCAGATATTTATTATGAAGTCTGGTCTGGGTTTGAAGGCAGTAGTTTTTAGCCAAAAAAAGTTGCAAATGTGTGAAACCTTGAATCTGAACGTACTGTTAATGCCAGCTGAACAGGTTGGGAGACACTGGCATTCTACACAGAGTTCACAGGATTCAGTGTTTTTTTTCCTTTCAGTCAGCCTTAGTGTTTCGGTAGAATAGAGAATTGAAACCAACATTTTTTGAAAGCAACAAACTTAAATATAGCCATAAAGGGTTTACACTCCACAGTCTTTAGAAGGAAGTATCAGCTGTTAAAGTTTGTGCACAGGTGACCAGCCCTTAGGCTGAACTAACTGGTGAACAGTGTGGAAAAGCAATAAACATTGCACAGGAGAGAAGAGGGAAAGCAGTTGGCCAGCCACACCTGGGACTGCAGTAATCTAACAGGAACCAGATAAAACTACTAGGCATTTCAGGAAGTGAAGCATGAGCATTGGAAACTCCCTCTAGGTGAAACTCCAAGACATAGGGAGGTGCTGATTTGTTGGCTGTCACTGAGGTCAAATAAACAAAACTGAGCCCTGTGGGTGAAAATTAAATAGAGGCAGGTTGATTATTTGGAAAGGGAAAGTGTGAAAAGGGATTGCTAGGTGAAACAACCCGTGTGATTTGGGCTCTGTGGATTACTTGTCAAACATCCATGCAGCAACATCTCAACACAGCCTGGACCAGGACAATAAACTTGCTGTTGTAACCATGCTGTGTGCATCTGGCTTCCTTCCCTTGTCAGAGGGAGCAAGAGGGTGAACTCAAACGTCGGGTTGAACAGGACTGGAGGAGGGACCAAACACCACCTTAACATCAAGGGTCCTAAGCAATCTTCCTAACACAAACCCAACTTTGTTATTTTGTTCAAATGAAGACTTAGTGCAAGAAAAAGTGTTTGGAAGTAGTTCTGTTGATGCAGAACACTGGTCTAAGCCAGTTTACACTCTCCTGCCACGTTGTCCTTTGTAGCAGCCCTTGGCTGAGCATAGCCATGAGAATGATGTCTGTGCTCCAGCCACACCTTGGTGTTCTGCCTGTACCCTGTCCCTCTTGTTTTCCTTCATTGATACACTGCTCTGGGAAGGTTGAGGGACTTGGCAAAGCTGGGTAGTTTTTGGAGCTGCCTCAGTAAAGAAGTACAGGGGAACTTGTGTCAGTCTGTCTTGTATGTGTGCCCTTGTCCTCTTCCTCCTTTATTCTCTGTCAAGTATTTTCCCTGGTTAGCAGAGCAGAAACAAAATTTCAGCAACACAGAAAAATCCTGGGGGTGCAGTGTCTTCTTGAGCCAGTGGATCACTTTGCTAGTTACCCCACGAAGAAAGTTAGGGAGAGAAAAAAATCCTTTAGTGGAAAAAAACCCCTGAAAAATAGATACGTTTGTAGCTGGCAGCCAGCTAAGGATAAATTCAGAAGCAAGAGCTCTGGCAGGCTGTAACCATGCAGTATGATTTTTCCCAATCAAGTAATATGAAGGGGGTTTGACAAATCAAACACACAAAAGCTGTAATTCTGCATGTGTCAAGCAATTCCATCAGTGAAGTTTGGCACAACAATAAAAAAAAAGCCCTGACTTCTCTGCCATGTTGCTTGGTGTGAGGTGCCACCTGGGACATCCTAGCCTTGTGGGCAGAGAAGAGCCCTGCCAACGTCACGGCTTCCTGCAAGCCACAGCTCCCTCAGCTGGGGCTGTGTGAGGTGCAGGCAGAGCATGAACCTCCCTTAATGAAAACAACCCAAAGAGAAGGGCTACGGGCAGGTGGAGGCCTGTAATTGCAACTGCAGGTGCCCAAACACTACTTCCATGCAGGGTACCTCCGAAAAGGCTCAAACCCCTATTCCATGTGGACTTTTTCATTGTGCCCTGTGTTGGTCCTCCAGGAGCAGCACCAGAGCCTGGGCTTGGTGCTTTGCCTTGAGAGGACACCCTCAGTCAGAATGTTGTGACAAGCACCTTGTGACAAGAGACATGCAATTTGTGCAGGAAAGAAGAGATGGGTCCTGTCCTCAGCTCACGCTAACTGGGGTGCTCAGGTGCTGTGTCCCCTCCACAGCTACAGGTCCTGTCTCCTGCTGGGCTGTGGGGTCAAACACAGCCTCAGAACATGTCCATATGCTCCACAAGCCACGGTGTGGGTGAGGTTTTCATACCAGCTCAGACTCAACCTGGCTGTCCAGCTGCTTTGTACACTGCTGTGCCTCAGCCCTAGGTAATCATCTTCTTCTCACAGGCTCAGCACAAGTATCATGGTGTCTCATGTCCTACTATTGCTGTTACCACCAAGCAGGAAAGGCACTGGAGTTGTTGCTTGTGGGAAAGATATTTTCTACGTGAAATTTCACTCAACCTAAACACAGCCAAGTGCCAGCCTTAGAAGGGGACTGGACAGAAATCATATCATTACAGGTGTGTTTTAGGGCAACAACATACACGTCCACCTTGCCACAGGGGGATGTCCCGTGCAAAAATCTCTCCCAAATAAGCGTAGTAGAGACATATCAGACTTCCAATCTCTAACAGCCTACATTTTGCTGAAGGTTGCTTCATTTTTTTTGGAATTTCATGAACATTCAACCTTAATGCCTGACACCCCATGGCAGTCAGCTCTTTGGTGTTCACTTGGCATCACAATAGGGAGATTTCTTCTCCTGGGAAGTATCTGGAGCAGGTGGGTTTGTAAAGGTACCAGAGACTCACCATGAAGGCACTTTTGCATCCCAATAGGTTTCACTTGGTGAACTGGGCAGGGACAGAGGAAAGAAGAGCCCAAGGGATCCCCAGAAGGGGATGGTTCAGCATGAGGTGGTCAGAGGAGAGGGTGATGGGTGAAAGGAAGACTGAGAGGAGAAAGGAGTGGGCAATCAAGGGGAAAGCAAGGAGGACTTAAGGCAGTTACAGACATTGATGAGTGATCATTTATGACATTGATATGGGCGACAGCTGGGATTTTATGAAGCATTTCAAAGAGTGACGTGCTTTTTAGGCATTTTGAGTCTTTTCCACTGCTGTGTGATAAGGGGAATACAGCTGCAATAAGGCATGTGGCTCAGATAAGAGGAAGCTAATAAACATATGAATGAAGTTTAAACCCAGCTAGATCAAAGGAATATTTGGTTATTCTCATAACAAGGGCATTATCCTTGCCTTGCTATTTCCCTCAGATAGAAAATTCATCTTTTAGTCCCAGGGAAGTTTAGCCTTTTTCTCTAGGTCTCCAAACAGAACTTGTGAGAATCTAAAAGGAAAATTGATCTTTTACGTTACACTTGCTTCCAGCACAGCCCTCTGATTCCCTTCTAGTCTCAGCTACTCACTCCCCAGCATCACACTCAGTCCTTCACAGCTGCATCCACCCCAAGCACCAGTTGCAACCCCTCACTAGCCCTGGCACCCCTGGATCAGGCCAGGATGCTCCACAGCCCTGGCCCTGAACTGGAGAAAAGTGCAGCTAGCAAGAGATGCGCATTAGGGTCTTACCTTTTCACAGGAGCGAGGCCAGAGCTGTTGAACATACATGGATGCACTGACCTGGATAGTCTGGCTGCAAGGCTGCTCACACCTCCTGCTCCTGCCAGCACTGATAAGAGCCACCATCACTCTCTGCTGCAAGCCCTCACTCCACAGCTAAAGCTGCCAGGACTGGTTTTACCAGGTGGGATTTTTTTCCTTACATTTTCATGGTATTCCTTTTAATCTCTCCACAGAGGAGAAGTTCTTGCCCTTCAAACCAACCTTTCCCCACCCAGTCACTGATTGCCATCACCTACATCAGCTGCCTGGCCCCACTGAGGCCATTTAGAGGTGGAGCTGCCTGAACCCCAGAGGACACACTGTTTTTTCTTTAAGGAGCTCAGCAGGTCACTCTGTGCCTGTACACTCATGTTAATCCAGTGAAGTTAGCAAACGCGTTTAGCTAAAAGAAAATGACATCTTAAAGATAGCATTGAGTATTATTTGGGGGCAGGATTTGGTCTATTGAGGAATATTAACTCCCCCTTTAAGGCAATATCTACTTTATCTGTTGAAAAAAATACAGCTTTGTTTACTCTCTGTTGGTATTTGCCCAACAGACAGTATTGTCTAGTTTTGAAAACACATCAAGCCACACAAAAGAGCTTCCAGACTCTTACTGAGCTGATGGTTCCTTTTTATATCATCGTTTTCCTTATTTTGGGATCCAGGCTGTCATCTTTAATTATTTTAAAACGAACTGCAGCATCTTTATCAGAATATTTTATCCCCTGGTCACTCTTCTATCGCTTCCTTATTCATAAAAGCAAAGAACTGTGATTTGTTTTATTTGATTATTGGTGGTTTACCTCATTGTTTCTTAAATTGAGGAAATTTTAAAAAAGAAAAAGTATATTCAGCTTCCCTTTATATTCTGGCTCTCTGGTGTCAGTGCCCTTCTTGGATACTCAGCTCTTTCCTGCAGACTTTTCTCACATTCTGGATGGTGAAATGTTGTGTCCTCCTTCCAGCTTGCCTGGAACTTATCAGCAAAGTGATGCTGGAGAAGAAAGACTCCTGGAGTCTAGAATGGGTGACACATGAGCCGTGCTGTTCTGTCTGCATTATTCCATTTCTCCTGCTTCACCAACCCCAAATCTAATGTACTAGTCGCTGTGCCCTTTCCCACCAGCTCAAACACTGTGCCCCATTCCTGTGTACACAAATTTCTTTTATTTTAATTGAGGCTTCTTATTCACAAAAATCGAAGTTTGATTTACACAGTCTGGTCCCACACAGCATGGGCAATATATAGATAAATGCTTAGGTGGCTGCATTTCTATTGGTTCAGCACAACAGATGCATCCAGTGATCAATAAAGTACAAATTTGGGTAAGTGGAGATCAAGTAAAATAGGTTTTTAGCATTTTCATTTTCACAGGTGGAGTGTAATGAAGCACCTCTATACCACAACACCTGAAGAGTCATCTAATAATCTGCATGTGCCTCTCAAGAGCCATTTATTTAATATTTTATCATATGATGCTTAAAATTAAGAAGCCTGCAAATACAAGAGGAAGGGACATGCAGGTACAGAGTAGAAGTGGACTGAGCATACAGACTAGGACGAAGTGAGGGTGGGACACTGGGCAACAAGCTTCCCTGGTACAGACAAGAACCTGATGAGAAGAGGTGCAAAGAGTGGTGTACAGCAACCCACAGAGCAATCAGAGCTCTGCACCAGAGAGCAGAACAGTAACTGGCATCAGAGCAGAAGCTGAAATGAAAGCTGACAGTGGAACAAATGTTGGTCGGTAAAACACAGGCTGATTATATACCAGTTAGCATTGATTCGGATGCCAAGAATAACAGCAGGCACTGGAACAGAGTGGGGGAGTGTGAGGCACTGAGAAAGAGCTCAGCACAACAGAGCAGGAGATGATTAAACAAACAAACAAACAAACAAACAAACAAACCAACCCTCACCCCGAGGAGGAAATTATTAAAGCAGCATGAACATGGAGCTGCAGCCATCTTCTGTGGGAATCAAATTCTGCGGTGAGCCCGCAGACTAGGAAAGCCCACAAATGGCAAGTCTACATTACTGGGGTAAAATGAAGGTGAGAGCTGTTAGCCAGCATATATATGCTTGACCTTTCTGAGAAAAGCAGCATAAGCACCTTCATTAATGACCGTGGCAGGGAGATGAGCTGGCATGGAAGGAGGTTTGATTTCCGGACCATCTGCGATCCCGCCTGCCAAGCAATGGGAAGGCACCAGCCAGCCCAGGCATTGGCCAGTATTCCTTCTCACAGGCAAGAGAAGGTGAGACAGGCTTCTGCCCACTTCTCATGTGCAGGGAATCTCATTTAACTCTTGAGCACTTGGGGAGGACCTGTTGGAAATTGTGCGAACAAAAGGCACTGCTCACTTGAGCAGAGGCAGATCTGGGCTCTCTGTGACCACCTCTTACTGGGAGAAAGGGAAGGGTATCAAGCAGAAACACCCAATAGATTAAACCATTTTAGGTCTGATATTTCACATATACAGCCAGTGTTTTGGTATCCATCAAGACACAAGACACTTCCTTTTTTCTTTCAAGCACACATGGCAACTATTTTTCATCTCCTTTGTTACATTTTATCACAGAGCAGGGGTAAAGCTGGAAGATTGCAGAACCTATTATGCTCACTGAAAAGAATACGTGATCATAGAAATATCTGGCTGTTACATACAAATACATATAGATGGGAAGTACAGTGAAAATAGCACAGGTTGGTTAGCCTCATCTCTACAGAAGAGTTTAGTACAGTGACACAAGAATTTGTTTGGAAAGTTGGGATGTACTTCAGGAATTACACACAACCTAAGGACTTGGGCAAACAGGACAGCATAAAAAGATCAATTGGTAGGGGTGCTACCAGCCCACAGAGGTATCTCAAATCACAAATTAGCCCATCTCCCTTCATGCCTATGGTGTAAGACAAGGCCTGTATTTATAATGAATGACTGGATTCTGTCATAGGAAGAATTAGGTGCTCCTGGAGTTAGTAAAAGTATGGAATGTGATGGGAAAAAAGGGTGGGATAGTTCACCTGGGGTCAAAGAAGAAGGTGTGTTGCCTTGTGCTGAGATATTTTCAAGGGATGCTGAGAAGGAGGAGGATCTGGTTACACTGCAAAACTGTGTGCTGCTGCTTAGGCTAAGTGCTACAGCCAGGAAAGACGTGACAGTAGATCCAGGAAGCGCCACGTGGGAAGTTCTCCACGGTGTCACAGAAGGTCCTGGCACTGGCTAAGGCACCACAACAGCCTCACTGAGCTGTCAGAGTGCACTTCCCATCAGCTGCCTTTCAAAGAGATGGTTTTAAACAGAGAAATGGGAAAAGGGCTGCTCAGAAACACGAGCTGAATTTCTCTGCTTCTGAAGGGAAGATCAAATAGCCTGTCTTGTGTAGCTCTGTTAGCAGAAGACTGAGAGAGTTTGGATTACGTTTGAGCAATAAACGCAGGAAGGGAGAGGAATTATTTCCATTTAGATAAAAGCTGCTACAAGATTAAGCAGGTGTACACTGACCCTGAAATTTGGCTTGGAAAGAAGATATTTAACTTTCAGAAATAAAGTGCCAGAGCAGCCTTTGAACAGGGATGCTGGAAGAAGGCATTTGACTGTTACAAGATGATGTCGGATTAACTTACAGAAGAGATTGTGTGAGCACAGGGGTGGTTCTTGGGTTTGGAAATGATGGTGTAAATACAGGGTTTCAATTGCTTTAATGATATTCATAATTCCAGTCAAAAGGAGACTTTAAAATATCATGCTAGGCCAGGTTCCTGGTCATCCTCTGGTGCCAGGACAGATTTTCTCTTCTATACTTGATGCTGTTTGGTTTGGGTTTGTTTGAATTTTACTCTTCTTTAGGGCACTACTGCTTTTTTAGCCAGCATCAGGATGTCGGTCCAGGTGTGTGGATGCCTCAGTGGCCTAGGGACAACTTTTTGGCAGTGCACCAATTTGTGTCCCCCATGGCCACAGAGTGGTCCAGCAAGCAATTTTGCTTGCTCTTTTCCATGAAATTTTAGGTGGCATCAGATAAAACGGGGGAAGACTCATGTCTGGCAGCTGACAGATCATGAAACTGAAAAAGTATATGATGAAAAAAGGCACTGCCATTTGCAATTGAGATGTCCGTGCAACTGAGGGGCTTTTTCCTCTGATCTGAACCAAGTCCAGTCCTGCAAAGATTTCCACACATCAGTAGATCTGGGCTGGGAGAGATCCTCTCATTTTGGGGAAAATTTGCCTACAGAAACTATGACTATTTGTAAAGTATGGCTTTCGGTCTGTACCCTTCCCAAGCTGAACACTCATCCAGGTTTTCTTGTTTTATTAGAACAGGAGAACTGAATCCTATTAAGTGACAACAAATAGAAAATGTTGCATATAAATACCTGAAAAGGTACAACCTATTTATACATAACTAACAGAGTTGTTATTTAAAGTGCTCATTTTTAACCCAGGAATATTTCCCAGCTGCTAATCTGTAATGTAAAAGGGCATGAAGTCTTCTTTCCTCAGCAGGAGCACTATTTAGCAAAAATCTCCCTCAGAACCAGTCTTGGCAGCCATTAAACATGCTGGATGTGCTTATCCTAAACCATTTGACAGCAGCATCTCTCAGAGGACTGATAACCGAGTAAGACTTAAACCTGTTACAAACATATTTTCTGCCATAGCTTAAATACATACCTGCAGCTGGTATGAAGCCTAAATCTCTATTTGTTTTGAATTTGTCCCTCAAATTGAATTGTCAAAAATAACTCCCTGTAATCCACTTCACTGAGTTTGAGGCTAAACAATACCACACATAAGAATAGCAGTTAATGTTCTGATTTGTGCGTGGCCTTGAAGTTTGAATACAAAATAGGCCAAATTTATGTTAAATTTGCTAAACTTCCATGGGAATGTGCAGTGTGGCTGCTGCATCACGACAAGAATATGAATGTGATCTAAGCAAGGCAGGAACTAAAAATCACCTCTGATCTCACTGCCTGTTCTTACTTCCACATGAAGACCTTTAAAGACCACTTTGTCATTACAGAGACAAATTTAGGCTCTTGATATTGAAGGAGAAGCTCCAGGTCTCATACATGTTTCTGATTCTTGGATAAACTGTTGTGTCAATGCTTTAATCTCTGGTAAAATAGCAGCACAAATACAAAGGGGACAGAATCTGGTTGCACTTTTGAAGTGTGATAAAATCATGGTCTATCAAGAAGAAGGGTTTATAAAATCATTAAGCAAACTGGGTTCTTTCTGAGAGAGGGGCAAAAACACAGGCTGAAATTGGAGTGGTAATTCCTTGCAATACTTGACACAGGTTTTCTACTGATTTTATATCTCACATCTAACAAGATGTGAGGTTAAATGATGAGATGCAATTAAAATGCCAGATTGACCACATGACCTCAGGGAACGGAGCTGCCAACATGATAGCATTAGCCCACCATCATGCTGCTGATGTAACATCTCTATAAACATTTAAAACTAAGCCTGTATTGCATTCAAGGGTGACATTTTCTGGATTACAGGATAGCTGCAAAGAGTGATAGTGACATAAAGGCAGAAAAATAGCAGAAGCAAATTGTTCTCTTTGCTGTCCTCTAGGTCAGTTTGGTGCATACACATCCTCTTGTTTCTTGGAATTCAATGAAATTATCTTATTGGGGGGTCTTGCTGAACCAGGGTTGTGTGCTTTCCATTCATCCCTGCTTCTCTGCTCCAGCTACCACTTCTGGGAGTTAAATCCAGGCTTACATTTTGCAGCTGGGAAAGAAAGTCCTGGGTAGCCATTTGCTCAGGGGATCTATTTTTGTTCAGGCTTTCAGTGTCAGTCTCCTGTCCATGTACCAATCATTACATTATTCTGTTTAGTCAAAAAGCTCACATCCAGGGGCATTCAGGACTAAGACTTCTCAAAAAACTGTTTTCATGTTGAGATTAGTTTATGTTTCAATGCATGACTTGCAAATCAAAAACTGCAACTCTTATTATCCTCCTTTGTGAGAAGATGTGGTAGCAGTACTTGCATCATCAAAATTATCAGTAGCTTGGCAGATACTCACAGGGTTTTGGATTGTTTAGAGGTGGGACCTCACTGCCTGACTCCGGACATTGCCTTACTCACATCAGTATCTTGGAGTTAAGTCTCTTGCCTCACCTCAATAGGAAATTGCAGCCCCAGTTGCATTTTAATAACTAGACCTCACCGAGGGAGTTGTAGTACGAGTGTCCCCAAGAGCATCAGAGGAGCACTGTCTATCACAGTGGGATGTTACAGCCCTGAAGTAGCTCCAGTGCATGTAAGATTTTTTTTTTTTTAACCTCTACCCTGAAGTTAATAAAAACACATCTTCCTTCTCTGTGCAATGCCCTCCCTGCAAGGGGCTTCACTCCTGACTAAGGGTGCATTTATACATTCATATTTGTTCTCAGTACCTTGTTGATGCCTGAGGCACAGCCAGGAGGGCAGGAGGATTGATGAGATAGCCCTATTGCCCAAAATGAGTGCTCTGAGAGTGCCTGAAGAAAATGTGCAATTGACCCTTCTGGCGGGTCTGGCCATGTTTCTTCTGAGCTCTGACAACATCTTGCATCCCAAGGGCCTACACAAGAGGCAAACAGCTTCTGCACAGCAGGCTGGGCAGATGGACTAAGAGGCATTTACAAACCTCCTGGTTCTTGTAGGGTGCAGCAGACTGTTTAAAATCAATGTCTCTCTGTTAGACACTTAGGACCATCTTGGGCAGAGATGCTAGAGATGCTGCCACAGACACTCTGTCCCCATGCATCCCCCCTAGGGTAGTAGGGGTAGGGACAAGTATCAGGTGTGCTCCACAGGTGATGAGAGGGATGAAGGGAAACCTGGGGGTCCCCAAAATAGAGAAAGTGTGGAGGTAGGGGCATGGTGACTAATGCCATCTCCCTTTTCTACTCCATGGCCACAGCACAGCTCCTCTGCAGAGCTACCATCCTGGGTACTGGCATGAGTGTGGCACCCTGGTTTCAGTCCTGTGCTGAAAAATGCATGCTGGAAAACTGGACTGGGAATGAGCTGAGCTTTTGACAAGATGCTCATGTCCAGTGCTTAGAGGAGCATGGCCTGCTTCACCTGTTAAAGAGGACATTTGAAGGATGCTCATCTTTTCAGGGCAAGCTGGTAGCTAATATAATATGGACTGTCACTTAGCAGACAAACAAGTAACGAAGTCCTATAGCAATGCTGTTTTGGGAACAATTAATTAGAAATTGTGCAGTTAAGTAAACAGGAATTTTTAAACAGGGGAAGTCATTAGCATCAGAGACAGAGGGTGAGACCTGGGACTGTTTCTGTCAGACCTGGAAATCCTATCTGCTCTAATAATGCAGGTGTGTCTTGGTTCCTGTAAGAGGCCACGGAAGAGCATTGAAAGGGTTCTTTCTGCCTCTAAAAGACAGAAATTCATCTTTTCCCTCTACACCTCCTACTTATAACAGATCAACTAGTTTTGGGCTAGTGACAACACCTCTTCGATAGTCCTGCTCTCAAATTATTCTCTTCGTCTCTTCACACTGCCTTGGGCACTGGCCCCTTCTCAGGAGCCGGGCTGGAGCAGGCTGACTGCCCCCGACCCACCGTGCCCCCCTTCAGTGGCCATCTTTGCTACTTACCTTTGGCTTCAGAGTAGCTGTGGTCTCTCCTCTTGTGCCCCATGGAAGCTGCTCTCCCTGCACCACTCCACCTTCTCGAGGCTGATGATGTTGCTTGCAAACCTCCCCAGCGGCAGACTGCCTGACTTCACGCTCTGAATGGGTCAGGAAGCCCAGGGGGTTTTCTCAGCTCTCAGCAGGGTCAGCAATACCAGGTTAAGCTCCCCAGAAGAGGGAGTACAAAATGAGGGTCGTTTTCTTCTTTCCTATTGATTTTTCTCTTCACTGAACATGCAGTAGGAATTTGAGTTTAATGGAGTGTGGATTTTCATTTTTGCATAATAAATTTCAAACAGGGCTTCATTATCCCATGCAAATAGCATTATCTGCAAAAGTAGCCTATTAAACATCTGAGGGACTTTATCCCAAAGGTGATGTTGTACTTCATTACTGGGCAATAATATCTTTTGCATCTCTATTCAGAAAGCATGCCTCAAATCACAGCTGGCAATCGCTAAACAAATTTAACAGATCTTTGCCCATAATCAGGAAACCAGCCCAGAAACGCAGAATTAGGATTTGCTAATTCCTATTTAAACTGACACTATGGTTTGCTGTCTTCTGTTTATGCAAACATGCGAATTTATTTTTGCCCATGTGGGACTGAGATGGAAGTTTTACAGTTGTAGGTTAATATATTCAGATATAATATTGCAGGCCAGGATTCAATCAGTCTAATGTTCATAAGCAAAGCAGCAATGCACTCAAAAAGAAAAATAGAACAATTTAATTCTTCTAGATGAGCTATTAGTTTTTATGTCATTATATTACCATTATCACGAGCACTGGCTGACATGCACAGTACAGGCGAGTGAATCATACAGTGCCAGACACTGGAAATGGTTTTAGAAATAAAGTGGTGGCTGTAGCTAAAGCTAATGGGCAGGGATGGGACTTTCCCGTCCCCTCACCTAGTCCCCCTCCCCATTAGGGCAGATGATGAAGTCCCTTTCTACTCTCTGAATCTCACCTTGCCACCTATTCATACGGCCCAGCTAGGTACTAGTGAGAGCTTAAGGACAGTCAGAAAATACTGTGAGCCATGTTCCTAAATGAAGAGAAATTCAGAAGGTTAAGGGTGTCAGCCAGTCTCAAAAAAAGCCATAGAGAAAAGAAGGTGCAGTTCCATGTTCTACTCCAAATACTTACACATATGCACTATACACGCAAGACTATGAAATCCCTGGAGTCCGCACCAAATGGATTTGGGGAGTTTTGAGCCTCCCAAAAGGGTGGGTTTCTCACTCTTTAAGGTAGAGAGTTCACTCCTGTCTTTCCAGACAGCCTAGGCACTAAAATGAAAGGCTAACCCAAGGCCAGGCAGTGCCTTGAGCCACATTTCCCCTTGGAAAGTTTCAGCAGTGACACTGACCTATGCTCCTGCTCATGGGTCTGAACACTCAGTAAACTTAACACAGAAAAAACTTGTTAGGATAACAAGCATAACTTGCCTCAGGGGCAACAGGAGGCATCTACAGTGGGGAAATGACAAACCATTATCCTGATTCATAGAATATATGGTGCGACTGAAGTTACAGAGTTAGACTGTAGATAAATGGTGGAAAACTTACTTCCACTAAACTTCATTTCAGATGACTTTTGGCAATGTCCTTGCTCTTCCTTCCTCTAACTCCTAGTGACAGGCAATGAAGCGCAGCGAGAACTGTGTGGTCACTTAGCAGTTTGCCAGGATGATTTTTCCCTGGCATTGGCTGTCAGCCTGCGCACCTGCTCCCAGCCACACTGTCCCTCCTCATTACCTAAATCTGTCATTTGGCCCCAACTGCCACGAGTGAGATCATCTTGTTATCAGCTAAGGCAACAGCTCTGGCAAACCTGCATCATCACCAGCAAAATAACTGCATCACAGTCCTCATACTTAGTGGCAACATGATGACCTTTGCAGATAATTGTCATAAGAACTCCGTGGTTAAAAGTAAGTAGAATGGTAACTTAGGAAGTGATGAGTCTAACATGGTAAGCATTAAAATTACATACATCAAGTACCTAATCTGCATTAAGCAAGACACAGCTTTGCAGAGGCAGTCTCCGGGATCTCAAAAATACGGTTTTTGTTCAAAACAAGCGACAAGAAATTTTTTTTGCTATCTAGAAGCTTTTTGATATATGCTGCAATACTGATAGTCGGTAGTGCAGAGAAGAGAAACCCCATTCTCTTGTACTGGTGCACACTTGGAATAACACTGCTTCCTGTTATAGTAACTTTATTTTGCTTCAGTAGAAAGCAGAATCTAGAAGAATGAATAATAATGGAATCATGTTAGGGCAGTAGTATTTTTAGCAACTTATGGTTCATTTCACTACATTTCTGGCAACTGTTTACAAAACAAATTGTAACATGGAGATTCAAGATTTGGCATTAGCAAACAGGTTCTATGCAAGTTCCTACCTACCTGGAGGACTGCCCAAGTAACAGCGCATAAAAGGCTTTCCCCTTTCCCTCTTTTTCAAGAGCCCATGCCTTGCAAGTTACCTGCTAACTGCAAAGCATCTAACTTGAAACAGCTTTGTGGGGAATCTCCATTTGATCCTGTGCAGGACAGTTTCTCACTGACCAAAGCAGAGAGCAAGCACCTCAGTGAATCTCTTCCAGACACCACACCTACATTGACTTTCCATCCCTCCTAGATACTGCCATGGATCCAGAGCTGCACACTGCTTGGAGCTAGGAGAACATCCTGGAAAATTGTTGCCATACACTTGCCCCTTCCTTACACAAGTTCACATATTGCTCCTGGCCATTGCCAGAGACAAAACACTGGGCTCGACAAATATTTAATGCAATCCAGAACTGCTGGTCTTATGCAACTCTTCTGACATAAGCACCCAGATAGGGAGGTTTTGTAGTGCTGATATTAAGGCTGCAAACCACCCCAGTCTGTGGAGTTATCTACTCAGAAAATAACTCATTTCAACCTCCAGCAAGTCTTCATTACCCACACAACATGCCTCTGGTGAACCTTGGGAAGAGACTTCAGGAAGAGAACATGTTCATTAAGGGAAAACATGGCTGTCACTCAGCTCCAAAATGAAACCTCAAGTGAGTTTTTCCATTTTCTTTCCTCCAACACAATGAATATCCTGCCAGTTCTTTCCCTTAAAATAACAATAAAACAAGTTTATATTTAATGACTGACAAAGAGATGGCGGCAAATGTCAGCTGTAGCACAGGAATAAAGCTATAAATGGGATATATGCCTGGAAGAACTGAAGACAGGAGAGTGAGGACAGAACCCAGGCAATTCTTTTATGTGTACAAGTAATTTGCTTGCATTTCTAACTCTCTCCTGCAACTTTTTTTCAGCACTGTTGCTTTATGAGCCATGGTCTCCATCTGAATTCACATGCACCTGCTTCACAGTTTGCCTCTAGGTAAGGGATGCACTTTATACTGAGGTTCTTGCACGATAATCTTACTCCTTCTAATCTGGATTCCAGTTTTAACTAATTTTATATGATGGCCTCATGTGGAGATAAAAGCTGTATGAAATGAGGGCCATTATTTTCATCAGTTTTTCAGGCTTCTCAAATATTGGAGCAGTTGGTTCATAAGGACATGATAAATGCTATGTCACTATTTTTTATTTGCTATAATCAGTCAGCATCTGAAACAAAACCAAATATACCTTAGATTGCTCTTCTTTTTTTGGTTTGATTTTTTTGTTGTTTTTTGTTTTTGTTTTTTAAGAAATAACCAGCACAATACTAAGCCACAATTAAGAGCAAGGTTAGGTACAACACTGGCATTAATAGGGCCTCCTTGAGCTGAGGAAGGCTAACTAAAGGATGCATAAAGAGGATTTTTTCAAGGCACACACATCACTAAAGGAAATACTCCCACTTCATAGTGCAGGCAGGCAAAAGCCAGACTTTTTATTTAAGTTCAAAATAACAAATATTCACCTACAATCACAGTATACTGCTTAGTTTATCGCTTCTGCTTTGAATTCTGTGCTTTCATTTCACGTGTCTACATTTCTCATTTGTGTATATGCTGCAAAAGTAACTTTGTATATCATTTAACATCTGTGCATATCCTTTAGAGCTTAAATTACAAGGAAATGAAAAGAAATTTTGAATTTTAAGGTACTGAAAACAATCAATAAAGTTCCACTGAAAAAAAATTGTATAAATGTTTCTTATAGTACAGTACTCTAATTTTATGTCAGTGTCATTTTAATGCCATAGTTTTCAAATATTGACTGTATAAAGAGGAGACTAGGGGAAAAATTATCTAAAATGCCATTCATAAGTCTGTTAGACTCTGGTGATTTATGATATATGTACAGTATATAAATATATTTATGTATATATGTACATATATATTGGTTAACATTCATTATAAATAAAACTGTGTTAACCTAAGCAGTACAAAAATAGCCACTTTCCTGGGAACATGCAAACACAATATGCTCTCACCTAATCTATAAAACACAAAACAACCAAAACCTTTAGCTCTGATTTTCTATAAATATAAATTTCAGTTGAAGACTTTCAGCTGATTTAACCATAAAGTAAGTTTTCCAGTAAAGATATAAAAATTTGTTTGATGCTAGCTATAATTAAGCTCAAACACAGTATATTTTGGGTTATTTACTTTCAAGTATTTTTCCCACGTGCGCTAAATCTAGACACACTGTATTGTTTTTCTTTTATAGTAAATTATTATTCAGCTCTAAACACTAAAAGCCAAATTACAGGCAATCTGGCATGCGTGCACTGCAGGTAAAAGGCTCTCCTCTACACTGTTCCTATGTGGGAGGCTGTCCTAATATGGCTATTTGTGCTCCAGATCTTTTGTTCATTGCAAAGCATTATCAAGATTTCCCTATCATAAGATTCTTAAGGCCAGAAGAGAAAGTACTACAACCACTTGAATCTCGTCTCATGCTCACTGAAATTCACTCTGAGGTCCCTGCATTCAGCACAGTGACTGGTAGCTGGACTAAAACACCTCTCCTACTTCAGCCAAAGAGGTTCCAGCTTCAGAAGTTGAGCGAGATCTTGACTTTTTAGTGACTTTTCCCAAGGGGAAAAAAATTCGGTTCCATCCGAACCAAATGTGACGTTTTTCCTTTTTTCTTGCCATATGAAAAACTGAAAAATCATTTTGCCCTGAAACATTCCCTTCTCCTCCAAAGTGCTCCAAGTACCAGTTAGAAAAGCAGAAGAAGAAATAGGAGCTATGGTCAAAGGTGATGCTGTGTCTGTTCCTCCATGTACCCATCAGCTCAGCAGAGCATGCACTGGGCTGGACTGTGGGAGGAACAGCACCAAGTCCTTCTACTGAACAGATTCCAACCATTAGGAGAATTCCATAAGCACATGACTGTGCCAGTCATGTGTGGCATAGGCTGACTCATTTTCATTCCATACCATGCAGCTAAATACCCACTCCTGCCCATTTTGGAAGACTGAAATGCATCTGTCTTCCTTCCTAGCATCTCACCTCATCTAGAACTTTGAATTGCTTTTGCTACCTCTCAGAAAAGTATTTCATACAAAAAGCAAATAGTATGGAAGACTCAAGGCACACTCTCTTCAGGACAACATTTTTCTGGTGATTAAAGGACCTTTTAAGGAAGTAGGTAATTTAGATGTAAATGGCATGGGCAAAGGAGGGACTGCCGTTTTGGTTTTGCCTTCCTATAATTATTTTTTGCACCTGCAAGTTACTGGGTAATAGAGGGATGACCTAGATATTCCCCCCTCCACCAGATCTAGAGATATTGCTCTGAAAATGTTTTCCAGATTAAGATGCTACCTTTAATCGGATTAAAACTGTGACTATCAAAAGTGCACATCCCAAAACCTGCTGTTAAACAGTTGCAAGATGGGACGTGCAACTCAATGAGTCGGATGTCAGTGAAGGCCTAGTCTTTTAAAGATGTTCAACGAAGTTACTTGTGCAAGCCTTTCTCTCTGGCATCTCTGAATGTGGTACACCTAAATCCTTATCCCTCAACCAAAATGGCCTTATGTTCCCAGCCATATTTTACATTTATTCCCTTTTCCCAGGGTGGCTCCCACATTTTTCCCGAAAGTCTTTTCTATGTCAGAAGTGATGAATCCTTGTTAAAGTAGCACAGTCTTCCAGCTTTTATATTTTGAGAAAAAAATATGAGGCTTTCTATTTCTTATGGTAAGTAGCATAAATGCACCAAAACACTGGTATGTATACCCGTGTATTAATTGTTTAGAGAGCTGTCATTGGAAGTTGGGGACTGGGAATTCACAAAAGGCTCATTTGCCTTCTGATCGTCCTTCATGGAGGCTGCTTGGTCTGAGATGGAAGAGAAGGAAAGCTGGTCATGTTCCATTATATGCACTTGGTCCTCCTCCTTGTCCTTCTTCACATAAAACAACTTCCTAAACTTTTTGAGCTCATGGAGTTCACAGAAAGTCTCAAGAACCACCAACATTGCGATAAGGCCCATCAACAGATAACCTGAATGCAAACAAAAAAAAAAAAAAGAAAATTAATTATTAGCAAACCAGGTAGGGCTGGACCAATTTTAAGCCTGTGACTTTTCTCACCCCTGTCATCTCTGACTAGTATGTTAATTTTCTTTATGGCATGATTTCAGAGCTTTGAACTGTGATATCCTTGTCTTTTTCCTTTTTAATTCTACACCCGCAAGACTCCATGTAAACAGAAAAACAATACCAGTGGTTCAATCCTGTTACAACTGCGTAAGAAAAACAATGTGTAAAGGTATTAAAAAAAACAGAATACTAAAATTTACCACATGCACACTCCCCTACTTATTTATGACTTTCATGATTAAGTGCTGTTCAAAAGATTTTGATCAAAAGATGGAAAACAAACTTTTACCACAGCATACCTATATATTGCAAGCAGGAGTAAAAATATGGGAGTTAAATTACGGTCATTGGTTATTTGTATCAGTTTAGCAGGATAAATCTCTTACTATTTCATGAAAACTTTGGAATTATTTTCCTCTAAAATTATTAGACATACAACACCCTGAAATACCTGGAAAAACAAAGCAACTAGAAACATGGACAAACCTAATAAAACCAAAATGAAAAATTACTGTAAAATTACTCCTGGAATTTGAAAAACCTGACACAGTTACTCCACCTTTTGGGGATATTTGCAATGTTTTACTAAGGTACACAGATTAGCCAAAACCTGGTAGCGCTATCAAAAATAAATCACAAATGACTTTAGCCGTGTACTGTCTGACTTATTTTTAGAGGTAATAGTCAGGTCTCATAGTCTGAGACTTTTGGAAATGGAGATCTCTATGACCAGCAGCACACTGTGCTCTTTTTTTTTACCCTCTCCAAACTTACACGTGTATAGTTTAAAGGAAGGTGTTAAAATGAATATTTATTAATCTCAGTGTTTCATTAGATCCCTACTTCCGATCATTACAATTCAATGAGGAGCATGACTACTTAGTTATTTTATCATTTCAATGAAGTAAATCAAGCAGATGCTGAGTGTGTAACTATCAGCAGAATGCACTTGTCCAAGGGCTGAACATTAAGTGTGCTGAAAAATCTACACAGATTAATTATTATAATTTCCATATGGTCACTGTTCTGTTACCTAAAGGCATAAATATTTCACCTGTAGTTACAGATTATTCACTGGCAGGAACACTCTCCTTTTCTTTCCAGGAGTACCATTAATCCATTAATCATTTTTTTAAGACTGAATACTCATCTAAATCAGCACTACAGCTGTAATTTATTAAATGTTTTCAAACTTTATATCATAACATCAAATGGGAGCTATACATTAACACAAGGAAAAACTGACAAAGCTATATCAATTGAAAAGCATCTATAAATCTGCACAGAGAATTCGTAATTATCTTTGAAACTCAGTCCAGTTGATTGCCACACTGATTTAGAAAGGGATTTGCATTCTTCTAAAAATTCTTGAAAAGTCTGTAGTACTCACTAAACATTTTCTCATGTAGAAGTCCAAAATATCTTATAGAAAATTTAGGTTCAGGAGAAAACATTTTATTTTGTTCCTTGAATTGTTCACATGAAAGGAAAAATAATAATTTAAAATTTATAGCCTTAAAACCTATTGAAATTAGATATTCTAAGGTCATAACTTTGCCTAAAAGCTACTTTTTCCTTTTAATATTTCCTGCAATTTATTTCCTAACTGTTCTACAGCTTGAAAAAGCTTTAATCTGAGCCATAATGTTTTCTTCAGATTCTTAGTTTTCGGAACAGCAAGTCTGTAACAAGGCCTTTGCCATGTGTGACTTTCCATTCACTTCACCACTTAGCACCCCAAATCAACACTGCAGATCAGCAGGTTAATAATTAAAAGCTACCATTCATAAGACAAACATGACAGGGAGAGGAGGAAATCTGCAATGGCAACAGGCCTAGCAGGATAATAAAACAAAGTGTTCTGTTGGATAGTTCAAGGCCCTGCTTCGAGAAATGAAAAAACCTCTCCGGTAAAACAGAAAACCAAGTTAACAGACTCTTTGCCTACATTAGGATTGCTGGATCACACACAGAGGCAGTCAAATGCAGACCAGCCTAAGAAATGGACCTGACAGGAAAGGTTTGCTTTGGCTGTTCTGATCTTTTAACTGATGTCTCTGATGACCCAAAGACTGCTGAGGATAGAACTGTATGAGAAACTGCCATGTTTCAAAACACTGTTGCTGGAAATATTGCCCTCAGCATCCATTTACTCAGAATACCAATACAAAGGTAATTTTCTTCTTAAAAAACTTCACTTTCTTAATAAATCTTCTAAATCACTGATCACCATCATTTCTTCTGTGTCAAGTATAATGAAACAATTTAAATTTAGCATTCATGGTTTTGCTTTTCTAACTTCTCAGTCTACTTGTCTGTCTTTGACAGCTGGTATGTACCAGTGCTAGCTTCAGCTACCTTCTGTTACAATTGGAGTCAGAAACTTTGCTGTTCAACCCCATTTTCCACGGCTTCTTGGCTCATCTCTGTCCACCTGTCGTCTAATTTTATGGGATGACCTTAGGTAACACAGATCAACTTGTCTCCGTGATGCACTGAAATGTTAGCCCAAGGTGCTCTTAACCATTTTCATAACAGTTACATGAGGGTTCTTTTTCTACTATTAATAAGAAAGTAAATAGCGATGGTTAGAATAATGGAATTCTAGTTTAAGCTTTTTCTTTCTTAACTAAGAAAACTGACCTTACTTAACAGCTTCCTCTTTACAGAGCTATCTAAATTAATGCCGTGTTTGCTAGCTGACAAATGATCATTATTCACAGAATGGAGAGGAGAAGTCTGATTCTCAGTTTGATGTTGATTTTTTTTTTTTAATATAAAATGCCTTTTACTTAGCTGGTTAGTTTGACACTTACATGTAATTCCAATTTTATATAATTCTCGGAATTTTTGATTGTAGCCTTCTCCTGGCACATAGTCTCCGAGGCCAATGGTGCTCAGGGAAATGAAACAAAAATAAAAAGATTCCAAAAAATTCCAGTCATCTTCCAGGACAGAGAATATTGCTGCTGGGATTAAGAAGAAGCAGGAGACAGTGATAAACCCGAGGACCATGGCATGGATGATTGCAACGACCTGCTTGGAGAAGCCCCAGCGGATGTGGAAGTACAGCACGGGCCGCCGCGTGACGTACACGACGATGCGCTGCACCACGGCCGTCAGGAACAGCAGCGTGAACGGGATCCCAATGACCGAGTAGATGATGCAGAAGGCCTTTCCCCCATCAGATAAAGGCACTGTGTGTCCATAACCTGCAACAAAGCACAGCAGGCGTGGGCTGAGTTTAAGTTAGGAGCTCAGATGCCAGTCTGATATTGGCTATACTGAGAAGAATAAGCTGCACTATCAGTAATTCTGAATTCTGCTATTCTTGACAAATGCTGTTCAAAGGTCTGTTTTAAGCAGGCAAACAAAACTCAGTACTAGCCACGAGCAAGTAAACCCAAATATTTTTATGTTTCAAAATTGTGAACATCATTGTGTAAATGCTTATTTCAGAGAAGGAAGAAAGGCCTAGTCAGGAGTGGAAGCGTATGCCAGGAAATTTGTGTTTGATTCTGGGTTTTCCTGCTGAACTTTTTATTTAGTTTTACAAAGTGGTGTAACTTTTCTACCCACTCTGTAAACTGGAATAATACATACTTCAGAAAAGGGTTCCTACATCTACAGTAGTAACACACTCTAACACCTTTTGTGAAATCAATTAAATTACATAGAAGTACTATAATTGACATTCCAAGCTATCTAATTCCATGCTTCCAACAGATTATAATCCTTCAAAGGTATCTAAAAGTAGAACAAAGATTTTTCACATAAAAACTCCAAAGATATAGCCACTGTGGCTAGATTTTTGCCTCATCATTTGCACGCCAGAAGGATGAATAGTAGGGCTGATCACAGCCAGCCATCCCAATGTCACAAACCTGTGCAATTGTACTTGTACCCAGTGCAAGTGGCTAAGCTGTCAAAGCATTCTGACAGACAGCATTTGGTTCTAAATGTAAGTCATCACCACAGAAAGGAACAGTAAATCCAGCATAAACCAGGAATGCTTTCTTCTGTCTGCCAAAAAAAAAAAAAAAGGAGTTTTTTTTTTTTTTTATAAAAAAAAAAAAAAAGGAGTTTTTTTTTTTTTTTATAAAAAAAAAAAAAAAGGAGTATTTTTTTTTTGTTTTCATTGCAGCTAGGAAAAGGAAATCTCTTGAAATTTAGTCTGGGCAGCCTTCACACTGATATCAAACCAAGCAAGTGCAGACAGGCCCTACCAATTCTGCAGCCCCAGATCAGCCAGCCCATTTGGGTTATATTACTGCTGTACAGCAAGGCATTTTATAGAGCTACTGCAACTAGCTATCTTGAGCAGTCCAGGCAGAATATGCAGTCAATTCAGGCTTATGTTGTTTCTGATTTCTGAACTGGACTCACTCTGCACCTCCCCAGTCTGCCCAGTGCTGCACTAGACTGGCAGACATTCCATGAGGCTCCTGGGAACTCTCTGCCTGCTCTCCTGTGAAACTGGCTGTTCTGCAAGTCTCTTCAAGTTTTATATTAACAAAATAGATTTCTTCACTACTTCAATGGATTTAATAACAGAATCATTGCTTTTTAAGTTTTCCAGAGGAGTAATTAAAAAATAACATTTCATTTTCTTAAGATGCATAAAGACACTTCCAGACAATGACAGGCAGGCAAAACATCTTATCACTACAATGTACAAAGTCTTGTAGAAGAAACACATGAGGTGTAATTTCTCTGTGTTAGCTAACCCAACAGGTAATTTCAGTTGTACTTGAATTTTAATATACTATGAATAATTTACCCATGCTCAGTCTTTTGACTGGTAAATTGTATTACTTAATGGCTTTTTTTCCTGCTCACCTTCTGTTTGCTTTATCTGTTTCGAGATAAGAGGATCAAAACTGCACAAAGCAGTTGAATCAGATTTATGAAATTGTAGAGAAGTGTTCTGTTCTGTGCCTAATAATGCTGGAAGTTTGACTGGCATTTCTGACTACCACCAAGCTGATGCTTTCTTGGCCCTGTCTATCAGAACTCTTGGATCTTGCATCCACCAGGGCATATCCCATCACTTAATGTTTGAAACTATGACTGAGCATGATTTTATCCACACTCATTTCCAAGTGACCCTTTACTGCCCGGTTGCCATGGGGCTCTTCCATCATCCTTACTGCCTTAATTAATGTTGTATCTTCAGTAAAATTAGTTGCTTCCGTCTTCCAGGTCATTTAGGAATAAGTTGAACAGCACAAACCCAACACAGATCTACAAGGAATTCCACCTATAACAATCTCTAGGGGAATTAACAAACCATTCCTTCAAGAACTAACCATTTCTCCTACTCTGTTTGCTACCTTTACATATCTCACATCCATGCAAGTCCCAGTTAACTTAGTTTTCATGAAAATATTTTGTGAGACAAGTTTGCAACTGCAAGTCTGGCAGAGAAGAAGAGTGTTGTAGGTATATCATAGGATAATTAAAACTGATCCATGTGACACAAACACAAAAAAAGGCAGCTGCACTGCTCCATCACATCAAGGTATCCTCAGTAAAGCAGAACCATGGGTATGTTATTTAAGTAAGCAGCAGATCAGACCTCATTTGGAATAACCTACCTCATTCTGTATATCCATGCTTGAAGAATGCAAGCATATTGGAAGAAGAGCAGAAAAAGGTTACTGAAACCAGCATGGGAATAGAGACTTTGTAATGAGAGGAAGATAAAAGGGTTGACTTTCTTGGCACAATTGAATGGAGGTTGAAAATTTATATAGTATCTCCCTGTTAAGGCATCAGCATACAAGTACCACCAAATATAGATGCTTCAGAGGAGAGTTTTGGAGCAACCATTCATTTCCAGAACTGGGGGAAATAGCCCCAAACACCTATGTTAAAATGGAGCCTGATGAAGATTAGTAACTTTGTGGATGGTGCAGGAACACGAAGCTATACATGACAAGCAGAAACTGAGCTTGCAGACCTAGAAAGTCTCTTGCAAACTCCAGGTTCCTGAATTTGACATATGTTTGCACTTTACAATGAATCCAAGCTTTCATAACTTTGAATAGAAACATCTGTAGTGTGCATACAAACAACAATATCAGACACATTTGTCAGATCATTACGCACAGAACAGCTTGATTGTGGCTTAATTCCAGCATCTGTGCTGATCCAGGCAACAATAAACTCATTTCTTGGATTGGACACGGGATTCTGTTACTTCTCTGATACTTCTCTCATAATTCCTTCTGAAGGCCAGAAATTACTGCTACACAGTACGCACTTAAGCTCAGAGGAACTGAGTATGGAGGAACACTGCTCGCCAGCTCCTACCAATTACAGGAACTATCACACTAAAGAGCATTGACAGTTTCAGACTGAGGAGAGAATATATGCTCCACTCAGTTAGCAGCAGTAAGATGACATCTTCCAGAAGCAAAGTATGAGTGATCAGTGTTTGGGAAAGAGAGTCACCGCTTGGGAATGATGATATGGAAAATCTTGAGCTGAAAGAGTCACAAATTATGAGGCTATGGCAAGTGGGGAAGAAAAGGATTCCTATTTTTTCCCAGTATGCAACTGCTTTATGTAACTTTTCTTGACAATCTTAGCTAAAGAAAACTGCCTTTAAACTTAGTTATCACTGTACAAAAGTCATTAAACACCCCAAACCAACACAGCTACACTTTAAAAAAGAGGAAATTACAGATCCAAGGCATGAGATTCTCCACTGTCTGCTTTCAGACACTTGTGCTCTACTGCCTCCCACTTCTGCTCCTGCACCTGTTTGTACTGTGTCCTCTTCAGGGAGGTATGTGTGCCCATTCATCTTTTTCAGTGGAAACCACCATGACTAGAGGCATTACGGTTGCAATCCTAAGGTATTATTTTTGCTATGAGAAAAGTATGCTCACCAGAAGGGCACTACTTATGAAGGTATTTTTTTGTTCTATCAAGGGCACTTGCTGTGTGAGACCAGAATTTCATCATCAATGCAGCCTGATAGCTGTATTACTGACTATGAAGAAAAGAAGATTTATTGAATGCTATATTTTCATATTGTATAATGAAAATATCAGGTAACAATTACCCATTTCAAAGCACTGACCTTTGAAAAATCAAACCCTCAGATAACCTGTCCAAGCACTGCTACACACAGTGACACTAGAGATAAAGGATATCACTCAAAAAAAAATCCCTTCTATTGTCTATTCATGCTTTGGAGGTACTACTCCTTCAAAAAAAGAAAGAAATAATGGAAAGAATGCGTCCAAGACCAGCAGAATTTGCCAAATGAAACAAGATCAATGATCCATCTAGCTCAATGTCTTGAGATAGACCATACTGGATTGATTACACAAAGAGTAAAACCTCATAAGATGTTGACGGTTGTGTTTCAGTTCTGTTCACATATGGGCATTTTTTCCTTAGCAGCCATTTTCTCCCGTATGATTTGGAGGATTTCTAATATTATACATTTATATAAATAAAGAAAATGTCTTTATCAGTTCTGATGTAATTCTGAAGGCTGTCACAAAAGTGACAACATACATACAAAAGTGTTTATTTTGAGAAATAATTCAAAATACTGAAATCTTTTTACATTTACTTTGGTGCTGAGTTATACACATCGATGATATGTTCAATAAAAATAAAAAAACTTTCCCCATGCTGTACTTCAAGTTAGTCTTCTTACATCTTTCTAAAAAGGCTCAGTCATGACTTTTCTACACTTCTCAGTGGGTTTTATCCCTGTTGTGCAAGTTCCTCTTTCAGTTATTTTATCTTCTGCCTTAGCTGTGACTAATTGCTCCTGTTAGATCACTTTGTAGATAAATATATAGAATTGGCCATTATATTCCAGGTAAGATATATTTTCTCCCTCCATTTTTATATACACCATCAGACTTTATTTTCCAGAGTCTCTAGGTAGATTCCAACAATGTCCAATTCACAACAGTCTGTGTCAAACCCAGCATTGCCTTTGAGCATTTCACACTCTTCTGTCCTCTATTAGCTTGGCACTTGTTGGCAGTGGGTGTTCTTTTCTTCCATCCCTCTCAGTCACTGTTTTGACCAATCTAAGCAGTTGTGTATCATCACTGCTTTGTTTTTTTACAGTTCAGTCTCTCCTGCAGCTCATTAATGAGTCCTTCTCTGTGTTAAGAGGCAGTGGCTGCCTTACAGCTCTTTCAGGACCTCAAATTGAGCATTTAGTGCTAGCGTGAGGAGGTGCCATGGTTCTGTGCCGTAATAACCCAGCCTAGACTTCCACACAAATCCACAGATGATACCCCAAAGAATGGATGTTTGAATGGTGGAGATGGATCTGACATCAAGTGAGGTAAATGACAGGCAAACAGAAGTGCTACAGCCCTGAGGAAGCCTCCCCCAGCCAGCCTCTCTCTCCCAGGCTATGGGGCTGAAGCCCCAGTGTGTACCAGGCTGTAGGACTGACTCTCTCTTCCATTGCCTATTCCATTGCGTGGTTTAGAGGTAGGTTTTGCCAAGCCACACCTCCCTCTGGCCCCAGGTGACCTGTTGCAACACCACCAGCCCTGCGCATCACCCTGAGATTCTCAGGGCACAGAGAGGGTATTGTTCAGCACATCCAGTGTCCTCCCCAACACACCCATTCAGATGGCAGAGTCACACCACGCAGCATAACACAGCAAGTGTGCTCATGCCTTTGCTGATCTGAGTCAGTGTCCTTGAAGAGAAGTCAGACCTTTAAGTCAGCTCAAAATCTCAAAAAAATCTCAAAATTCCCCAATAAATTAAGTGCATCATGTACTATGTATTTTTAAGTTATGCAAAAATCTTTAATTCATCCCAAGCATAACATGACTCACTGGAGTATGATGAAGATGGTCAATGATAATATTTACATAATCTCTAGACTTCTATTTTTATAAGCCTTTGACATTTTCCACTGTGCTTAACAGTGAAATACATCCTTTTTCAGAACTGGTCGATTATCTTCTAGGATAAAGAGGAAATGTCAGGTGATGGTAGATCTGTGCAGTTACAGAGATCACCTTGCTTGCTGCTATGCTCTTCCTTGCAGTAGAGAAGAATAGTTTGAGGTCTAGTTTTATGAAGAAAGATGTATTTCATTGTTAAACATTTTGGAAGAGTTCCCTAACACCGTTTTGCTAAACAAATCAGAGAACTGGGATTTCCAGCTAGGCTCAAATACACCACTCTATATTGCAGAAATGAGGAGGAAAAATTCCACTGTGACAGGCATTTTTAAGCAGAGGAAATCCATTTGGAAATTACATTTTGTTACCTCCTCAGTTGATTTAATGGAACTGATTTTGTGTGCATTAGAAGAGGGAAGAGTTGCTGTAAACTAGATGATGGAATAATCGAAGAGAGAAGAGAAGAGAAAGAAGAGAAGAGAAGAGAAGAGAAGAGAAGAGAAGAGAAGAGAAGAGAAGAGAAGAGAAGAGAAGAGAAGAGAAGAAGAATGATGAGATTTGTTTGAAACCTAGTCCATTTCACTAATGAAAGCTTACTATGCAGCCCCCAAGGACTTGCACTGGCACAATCAGGGACATGATGAAGGGTGTGGCAGAAACCTCTTAAACCAGTTTTGCCACTAAAGAAAACAGCCATTAGGTTCATTCTCATACAGCACCACTAAAGGTGATTTAAAAGTGATTTAGACTTCAAGCTGAGGTGATTTAGTATGGTGCTGATCCAGCTCTCTTCGATAATAATATACCCCTCAAACCTCACTAGAATAAAAGTAGTAAAACTATATTTAAATTAATGTAACCATGAAGATTAAATCTTCTTCACAGCAATATCTCACCTTTTCATGTCTCAGAATAGAATCTAGAGTCAAGGGACTTCTTCCAAAAGTGCCAACCAACCAACCAAAACTCCAAAAAGATTCCAACACACTGATTTACATACATCTCCTATATGGTTTTGATTCCTTCTGAGACTGTTCTCTGTTGCCACTAGTTATCAAAGCCAAAGACTGCTAATTCCTCAGAATCAGTGCCCTGCCAGCTAGGTTTGGACTTGCCATGGAAAGGACCATGTTCATATAATCAGGGAAAGCTGAAATGTCTTTTAATACAGTCAGTTCAGTAATAAATACTAAATACAAAATAAATAAATACTCATATGAGCAATTTGGCTGTCAGAAATATCCGAACCAAAGAAACAAGGCGTGGATATATTCGCTTCTATGGTCAAAGCCAGTTTCAAAATCAATTTCTAGCAGAACAGCTGTATGTCAGAACATTTTTATCTTGCAAAGCATTCAAAATCTGCCTTGTCTGTTCCTGCACAGGAAGCAATATTCCACCTGCCCAAAGCAACTGCATCCACAGATGCTGGGAAAAGGGGATGCTAATGAATCAAACAGGGGAAAATGTTTGTATGAGGCAAAAGGATACTTTCACACTTTATTCATATTTATGTGAAGAAAAACAGCTTGCCCTACAGTCTTATATTTGGTATTGTTTAAACTGCCTATGGATTTGTACCAATGCTAGCAAAATATTGATGTTCATTTCCTGTTCTTATACATTCTGTGTCAACTTAAATAACTGGTATGAAAATGGGTTTACTGTGTATGGACATGCAACACCTCCTCATTCAGAAATCATGGTGATCAGTAATAATAATAAAAAAATAAATAAAAAATATTATGCTGGAAGCAAAAGTAGTAATGCTTCCAATTTCCTACTGAGTATGTTCTTAGTCCTCTGAAAAGCCATCCTGCAATAAGCCCATCCCAACTCTGACTTCTCTGAGAGTCCTACATGAAGACACAACAAAGTTTTATTGACTGGGGCCTTTGAACAGAGTGGCACTTCTGGTGGAAAGTAATTACCCATATAAAAATACATTAAAAAATCAGCAAATAATTTGTGTATATATTATTTTTAAATAAATGTAATAAGCCTTTAAAATTTAACATACAAATATTTAAAACTAAACTAAAACTAATGTGAAAGTATTTTATGTATCCTGTAAAAATTAACATTACTGTTTGTATTCTTTTCAGTTATGTAATGCTTACTACTACTAATACATTCTGCTACCAAAACAGAATGTAAATATTCCCTTGCCCTCAAAATGTCCACCTTAAGTAAAAAAATACAAGCCAGCCAGTGAACATGGATGGAAAGGTGGAAGAGAATGATCTGAGAGGGGCAGTGTGCAACACAGCAGTATCCATATGCCACCTGCAACATCCATCCCTAACCTACCCTATCAGATAATATACACATTGGTGAGCTCCCCACAAAACCTCTCCTCTCCAGGCTCAGCAGTCCCAGTCTCTCCCAACACTCACAGGAAGGATGCTCCAGTCCCTTCATCACCTTAGTAGCTCTTGGATGGACTCTCCAACAGCTGCATGGGTTTTTTTGCACTGGGAGGTGTAGAGCCAGTCCTCCACGTGTGGCCTCGCCAGTGCTGGGTACAGGGGAAGGATCACCTCCCTCAGCCTGCTGGCAGCGCTCCTGGTGCAGCCCAGGGTACCTTTAGCCCTCTCTTCCATTTGGGCATGCTGCTGGCTCACCTGCCCCCATTAATTATGGAAGGAAAACTGAAAGTGCATTCAAGTCTTTCCAAATGAGTCAAACAAGTAAGATCAGAATAAAGCCATACATTATGTAGCTATTCATTTTCTTAACTAGAGAAAAATTACAGAACCATTTGTTTACAACAAGAAGTCCTGGATCTTTTTTGCTACTGTAAGACTATTTATATTTTTCTAGAGAGATAAATGCTGTTCCCTTCTGCAGCTTAATGATCCTGTGAACTCTCAAGTTCCAAAAAACATTTCATAATTCCAAAATTATAGTACAGAAATTCTTACATTACTTATGTTTACCATTAACCAGTTTCCATGATCTCCAGGGAATATTTTCTTCTCAGCTAGGAAATGCATTATGATGGTTATTGCTTTTGTTCCAATCCAGCTGCTAATGCTGGAGTATCAGCTATTCAGGAAGAAATTTCTGTAACCTGTAATCTATTAATATTACTGTGCACCTTTTTATATAAACAGGTATAGAAGGTGGGAATATGGGTTTTGTGGCCTGGGCATATCTTTCCAATTCCACATTTTTTCCGTATCAATAATGCAGCAGAAGAAACTGTTGTCACCTTTTACATTCAGGAAAAGTGACAATAAAGCACAAATAATTTTTAATTTATTTCTTTCTTTAAATTCTGACATACTTGCATATAAATTATTATGAATTATTATTATACTTTTCTGTCATGCAGAGATCAAATGCTAGAAATAACTTTTAAACCAGAAAAACCCACACATTATTGAAGACTGATGAAAAAAAGCTTTGCTCTGTTTCAGAGTTAGTTGCTCTCATGATCCACAAAGACTAATATAAAAATGCAAACTAAAGACATTTTTCAGTCAAATTTGACTGGAAAAACATTAAGTAGTGCAAATATCGTGTTGTCATTTCAATCAGCAAGAGAAAATCTGCAGTCACTGGAGGAGGATTCCTGGACACTACATATTTATAGATGGTAGTTTACTATTCAAAACATGATCATTTTTTATACTCTTCACATACCACCAAGGCAGCAGGAGAAATTGCAAGATGCCATGATGAAAAAGCATGTTTTTGTGTCGGGTTTGTGAGCAAAACTTCAAAACATGAAAATAGTTTGGTTGCAACAGGAGCTTAGATCTTATATCTGAATGTCACGAAAAAGTAACATTTGATCATATTACTTAAGAGATCAGATATTTGCCAATTCCTGCCCAAAATCAATTATTTTGATTATTAGAATGCAAAGTACAGCCACAGGAAAAAAATAAATGGTCACCTTGATTACATTAGTATTATAGCACAGTAAGTGTTGATCCATACTGTGGAATACTTGGTAGCATGTACCTGGATTTAACATTATATTTAGGGAAGCCAGGGTTTACTTCAGGTTTGCCCTCCTCTGTTCACAAAGACCGGATACCCAGTAATAGCTCAGGTACTCACCACTGCTCCAGGTTGTTTAATTAGAAAGAAGTCCAGTCTACATGCTCCAAAACTCCTCTACCAGCGTGAGCCAAAGCAGGAAGTCTGAATGATCTGTAGTGCACTCTTGATCTGAACCCGAGAACAGGGCCAAGAAATATGGCAGACTCCAGCTGCTTTCAGAATTTGAGGTTGAATTCAGTACTTTCCTGGCATCAGCTCTTCCACTGGTATTCCACAGCAGAGCTGTGCCAAACTGGCTTAGTATCACAGCTCCCCATACTTCCCTGATGGGCTCCAGATTTTTGGGAGGAAAGACTTTCACGTGTTGTTTCTGAATTTCCATCCCAGCTCAATAAGATGAACAACAACAGTATTAAAGGTCTGTGAGGCTACCTGAACCCCAGGCCACTTGATAATGCACAAGGACACTCTATCAATTGAAGGGAAACTAAACATTACTCTGAGCCAAACCAAACAAATGCTAGTATCTCCTAATTCTCATGACAGTATTCTCCATTTATTGTCATCAGAAAGATCATCCATGTCTCTCTCAGACCACCTTGCAAGGCCAGGCACACCTACAGTCTGATAGGAATTGCAGGATAGGAATAGGGTACTCCAGCAAGCAGTAACATTTTGTCCATTTACAGTCACTGCTGTTTTAGACAGTATTTACCCATAGCAAGTAAGTGAATGAAAAACACCACAACCCTACAGCAGTGATGCTAACAATGAAGTCATTTCCATATCAGCAGTTAAGGTGTGGGGTGTGTACAAGGAAGTACTTGTTACTAGAGCAGCACAACAGCGGATGGAATCCACTGCACAGGAACCAAATGCAGACATAAGGCTAAGTACAGAAATCAGTATCTCCCCTCCACATCTGAGATGATTATTATGAGTGTTTGGTGCAGTATTATCTCTTCTCAACAGAAGTATCGAAGGGAAACACAACTCACAAGACAGTAACTTTGACTGGAAAATGATAGCACTCTTTCCTGCCACCACCCAACACCGGGTCTTGCTCCTCCTGTCTGGATAGATTATGTATGACCAAAACAGGTATTATCAACCCAAGGGAACTGTTACACCCTTCCAGCAGAATCTACGTGAAAACACACATTCCTTGCCACCAGAAAGATACCTACCATGTGTGAGACAGGGCTCCAGGTGAGGCATATTCACCATTCAGGGATAGTAAATATGCCTTTATAAAGAACATGTTCCCTGCAGGAAGAGCTTGTGTTCTCCAGGCAAGCAGACAGCAGGCAAAGCTTTCCCACCTACCCTGCAAGAGCAGGTGTTTTCAAACCCTGCCTGTCAGCTACATGGCGCCTATCAGACTCCCTGTTGAGAAACTCCTTTTTGTCGGGACATGCTAAACTTCCAGCCTGTGATGCAGTCTATGTGGGCTGGACCCATACTCCCACAGAGCCCTGACAACTTCAGTCATGTCTTTTGGATGTGTCATTAAAGATTTCCTGTCCTCTGTGTGCTTCACAGTGCACCAGGGCAGGGCAAAGACTAAATGTGAGTGACTTCAGCAGGCAGAGGTCTGCTAAACCTCTGTGCCAAAGCGTTCAGGCCTTACTTCTATAACAGATGATAGTCAAGAGGTATGTGTGAATTTCAGGGTTTGCCATTTGGGTTTGTGGGGGGTTATTTTAGTTTTGTTTATTTGTTTGTTTTGTTGGGTTTTTTTAAGCTAACAGGACTTCTTTTCTTTTTTTTTTTTAAGTCTGAAGTTTTTATACTGGAAATTGGTTCCTCTTAGTGTCATCCTGGATTTAAGATCCTCTAAGGGTTTAGCTGCAGTCAACCAGGATCCATCTGGTGTCAGGCTATTTTTCCCCCACAGAACTTTCAATAACAGCACATTTCTAGAAATACCTATCCAAAACACAAATATCGCATCTTTAGATCTAGCAAAAAGTTTGCATAAATAAATGAATGCTTATCTCGTTTCAACAACTATTTTCTTTATCTCAGATTCATTTTCCAATGGAGAAAGAAGTAAAAACAACAAAAGTCTGTTGAATAAAACTTAACCAACAGGTCAAAAGCAAGGTGAGACTTCCTGAGGGCTCCTCTGAGAATTCAGCCAGGAAAATTCCAATTATTCTTTTATTGGTTTACTTGCCCGCTAGGCAACAGATGGTCAAAAATCTGTATCAAAGTAGGGGCTCCAGACTTCTTTATTATTACGGTTTCCTAATAGAACAAACCACGTACATCTCAGAAACTTAAATTTGCTTAAAGAAAAATAGGAGTTTTTATATGAGGTTTTTTTTAGTTTTTTTTATTTGAGTTTTATTAGGCAAGTTTAACTTGTAGTCCTCTGAAACATTAGAAAAAAGATGAGGTTTTTGCACTGGAATGTTCAGCAACATATGTGCAGCAGCATTCCCATAATAATGGATTTTTAAAGCCACTGATCACCAAGATTAACAAGCAATCAAAGAAAAAAGTTCTTAAAAAACCTTCATAAGAACTTCGATTCCAAATTCAATGTATTGAAAGGGGTTGTTGTGGTTTAACCCCAGATGGCAACTAAGTACCATACAGCTGTTTGCTCACTCCTCCCTCATGGTGGGGAGGAGAATTAGGAACAAAAAGTAAAACCTATGGGTTGAGATAATAAATTTTAGTAATTGAAACAAAGTGAAATACAATAATAATTATGATAATAGTGACAATAATAATAATGAAAAGGAGCATGGAAGGAATAAAACCCAAGATAGACAAAAGAAGCACCCACGATTGCTCATCACCTGCTGGCTGATGTCCATCCCATCCCCATGCAGCAATTGACCTCTAACAGCCAACTTCCCCCAGTTCATACACTGGGCATGGTGTTCTGTGGTACAGAATATCCCTTTGGCCAGTTTAGGTCAGGTGTCCTGGCCATGAACTCTCACAGCTTCTTCAGTGCACCTGCTCCCTGACAGATCATGGGAAACTGAGAAGTCCTTGATTTGGGGTAAGCACTACTGAGCAACAACTAAAATTTTAATATTTTATCAACCTTATTCTCATAGTCAATGCAGAACAGAGCACTGTACCAGCTACTAAGAAGAAAATAAACTCTATCCTAGCTGAAACCAGGGCAGGGTACAAGCCTTTTTGCAGTTCTTCCTGAGGTTTACATCCTGAAATATACAAAGTAGGAAAAAAAACCCTTAACATGGACAATGTTTTGGCAGAGAGAAAATGTCATTATTGATTAGACTTAGCCAGTAGCTTGTCCATGATATTGATCTTCTCATTTCTCGTGTTGATTCAGTAAAAAAACTTGATGAGGCTTTCACCTTGACTGCAGCATAGAAGCGGTACATCTCACACATTAGATTTTGCACATCCAGATTTTGTCTTTAATTCCAGAAGTCTGCACCTATGTAAAAATTCCTTTTAGCAGCTAAGACACATTTGTCATCTAACTGGTGGTGAAGCTCAGAGGACACACACTTTCTTAAGAGACTGATAGAAGACAGAGCTTTTTTTTTTTTTCCCAGAAAAGGTCTGCAACCTTTTATCCATTTAATGATGCAACTTTGTCTTTCCACAGTCCCTCTAATTTTCATGTAACAGGTTTTACAGTTCTATCGATTACTTCAGGTTTCCACCACTTGAAATACCTTGTGTATGCACGGTGTACCACAGGGATGTGCCAGCTGCCGCTGCTGAACCAAGCACCTGTGCACTGTGGTGCTCTGCTTGAAGCCTGGTACAGTTCACTGGAAAAGAGATTTCTAAAAATTTATAATTCACACCTGTTACCATCCCAAATGCACCCTGGGATGTGTCAAAAGCTTTGAATGTGTTGCAGTGGCACTTATTGCAATGTTTTAGTCACATATCCAGTTACTGAATAATACCTATCTAGTCTTGCTAACTTAATTTTTCACACTGAAATGAGCCATGGTTTTTCTTCCTGCCATCTGGAAATAAAAAGAAACAACCAGCTGCAAATTAGTAGGCTTTCCACCTCCACTTTGAAATGAAGATTGCTTTATTGCACCATCAGAAATTACAGAGCATGAAAACAGTGAAGAAAACTTGTATTGTGGGCAGAAAGGAATTATCACACAGCATTAAAAAATTAGGCCACTTCACACTGTGGAGTTAAAATCAAATCTGTAAGCAGCATCTTTGCATTAAAATGCAACCTCACGCAGAAGAAAGCATTATCTACTAGATACAGCAGGGGGATAGGAATATTTACTTCTAATCTTGTTATTGATTTGACATGTGGAACTCAGGGAAATTATGAGCATCAGCTCCCTTGTTTGGCAGAGGAAGACACCTAGTCCTTGCCTATTTTTGTAAGGTATTTCAATATTTCATCTATAAATCAGTCAGTCAGTCACCATAATGTATTTGCATGTGAATAAATCCTATTACTATCTTCTGTTTCAATAGCTATTTCTCAGAAACATGAAGAATTTAACAGCACATAAAGCCAAACAGAAGCAAAACAATTTAACACAAATAGGAAAAAACCACTAAAGCAGCAAACAAACACACACAAAACTGAAGTGCATCACGCTCCACTTTCATGCAAGCACATTCCATGTGGAATAATAAATTATGAGACAATATTTACATAAGGACCAAAGTGAGATACTTTTACAGATGAGATGGCTTAATCAAAATGCTAAATAACAGTCCTAAATATGATGTTTGATGATACTCTCTCATCTGAATACAGTCTAGATGAATATATTCACCATTTCAAGCTCAAAATAGAACACAAATTTGCAAAAGTCAATGGGGAAATACTTCAACTGTTGTGAGAACTAGTTTACTGAACCATAAACAGATTTTATGGATACACTAGTCCTATTCAATTACTGACGTTTAAGACATCCCACATAGCAAACAATAATTGTGGAAAACATAAATTTGATTAGTTACACTGGAATAAGGACACCAGGGGTAATCACAGCTGTATGTCCTATCAATAAATAAAGGGAAAGGAAAAGAACTGTGGTTGCACGTACTATTTATGTTCACAAGCAGATGAAATGTAGAGGTTTTAGCTTACCTAGAAGTTATTTACAAATAAATAGGAATGTAGCATTTAGAAAGGTAAACTACATACACAAGACATTTAGCCAGCAATGTAAAGACACAAACAGAGCAACTTAAATACTCTGTGGTTCTCAAAACCTATGTTGTCTGTTTAAATTTGTTTTAAAACTTTTGCTACAAAGTTTGTTTTAAAATTTTTGTTAAAAAAATTTCTCTTGGTGGGATAACTGATGATTCCAAAAGTTCCTACAACTATAGGATGACTTTCCCAGTGGAAATATATAATTCTAACCTCTCAGGGCCAGAATAAGATAGCTGTGCATATAATGAAAGCAGGTAACATTAAATCAGTATGAAAATTAATCAAAAAATACTCCAGTTGCACAATCACAACTCTGGACTCACCAAGTCAGTCAAAGACTGACAACACTGACCAAAAATTTTGAGACCCATTTCCTTAAATCCTTTTCCAGTAACGCAGCACACATACCAGAAATGCTTAGCAATCATCCGTGCTGAAGGTTTCATGTTCAGCACCCTCCTGCCAGCACTTGCATTTGCAAACAGTAACCAACATGGAAAAGGCTGGATTGACACAACCTGTGGCTATGTAAGAAAATCAGTATGCTGCATATGGCATCTCTCAGACATCAGCATAAAGGGGAGAGGAATGTAAAATTCTTGGTAATTCCAAAAGAAGGGCCTAGCACTGAAGAGCCTGAGCAGCAATGAGTAAACTAGTAGTTAACACATCTTTACAACAGGCCGATTTCTTTGCAAGTCTGGTCCTATGAACGCATCCAGTTTCTTGCAATTTTCAATAAGAATTTGTAAACCGGGTACAATGGTATGACTCCATTACTTTCTTACTAACTCCAAAGACAATGCAATTTACCACATAACAGTAGTTGCCTAGCAGGAAAAAATCAAGTTCCCCTGAAGATATATGGACCTGAAATACACTGGATAGAAATATTTTAATGATGGCATCTAAATTAACAAAAAGGAGTCCAGTTAAAATTCTTTCAGCTTTGCTAGCTGACATTTTAATCCTGTGTGAAATAATGCTCCTTTACAAGGGACAGCCAGCAATTATCAGATACATTATCAGTACAGGAAACACTTTCTTAGGTTACCAGCTCCTTTCTTATATCTGTTGTTGATTTGGCTGTGGTTTTTTTATTCTTTTTGTGCTTTTACCACATTGAGATATGAAATGCCTAACTAATCCCAGAGTAACTGCTAGGAAAAAGTTGCTATTGGTTCTGCCCCCTCTTATATTGGTTGCAGCTTGCTCAAATGTAGTAACTCAGAGCAAACTAATCCAGCAGGAAGGGAATATGTTTCTTCTAGTCTGATAAACTGACTTGGCTTACTGTTGTGGTCCTGTTGGCAACAGACATAGCACAGGGCTGGACCCCAGGGTGAGAATCAGGCATCCAAGACATATTCCTACCACTGGCAAAGCTGCAAGGTCCACTCAGGGCATTGTGTTTCACAGCACCCTGAGCAAACCCTTTGCTAGGTAAAGAGAGGCATCCAACATGCTAAAGCAGAGAAAACACTGCCACCTTCTCAAAAGGCTACTTGGGCATTTGGTCAGTTATGTGGGCAGCGTTATCTGGTGTGTAGTTTGTTTTCTACACGTAATACACAACTGAACAATTCCCTAGAAGGGAGAGGCAATATTTCTGGATTGTCCACTGAAGTAAAGATACAGAAATGTGCATTGCACACTTTGATGTGGCTTCTGTAAAACTCAATTCAAGTAGCTGTGATTTCCTCTAATATTACTGAGCAGAAAAACTATTACTAAAGGAAAAGAAAAAAGAACATAAAATGCAAGAAATTAAAAGCCTTCTGAAGTGCATCCACAGGATGGGAAATCAGCTTACTGTATGGGAACACAACCAAGCAGCAGAAATGGAGAATTGCAAGACAAAATATACAGATTCTTATTTTCAATCATACTAATGGCTCATACACAGTCTTTCACAATTGTTTTCCCTTTGTCTTAGTTCATCCTTTAGCAAAATACATACAAAAATATCACTGTAATCTCTCAAGATGCAGTACCTAACAGTAGTGCACTAATCAGCAAAGCAGCTTCTGGTATGCACATGCTTCAGATTCACTGATAAAACATTAACATAATAATGTGAAAGATTATCACCATCTTCCTCGTGACATGGAGCTCAAACTTCTGTTTGAGATGCTGATTGAGATTCATGGCTAACAATAACTCCCAGTGGCAGCCAGAAAACCTGACCTGAACATTCAGGTGGCTTCACTGAGTATGTAGACCTGCACTAAAAGATACTACTGAAAACTACAGATGCATCTTTCCACTATAGGGTAGGCAGAATGTAAATACGTAATAACTATAATAATAAACTGAGGTCTAAATCTAAGGTCTGAGATTAGTCTTGGATTTATTTTTTTTTTCTTTTCAACATGAATGATTGATTCACACAGTGTAGCATCCTGTAGTGTTCACAGTTCTTTGGTTACTCAACCAGAGTTGCAGCAGTGGACCACGAATCAGGCTGGAGTCCTGGATTTCTAAGCAGATGTGTAAATGCACAGAGGTAAATTAAACAATCCTCACATAAGAGAAATTAATTCCTAAGTACCAATCACTCAGATTATTTACAGCATTTTGTGCTCATTTCTGTGCACCACTTAGAGTTTACAGAAGGTGGGTATTTCAAATAGTAACACAATGATACTTCTTTGAGCCCTGTCCATTTTTGCTATAGTGCTCAGTCAGCATTCCAACACTAACCAAAAACAGAGCCATGGAAGTCACTGATCATAGAACTGTTAGAGTTGGAAAAGCTCTCTAAGATCACCAAGTCCAACCATCAACCTATATAATATATATAAATAAATATATAATAAGTAACAAGACCTGCTGTGAAGTGCTTAAAATTTAATTGCCCATTAGTAAATCATATGGCCTAGAGCTTCTGAAACACTACAAGAGATGGAAGTTCTCTGGTTTGCTTTAGAGCTTTCTCATTTCCTTTCGGCTGTAAGCTTCAAACGAAAAGGTCTATGCCACTCTTGTACAGCATAGAGTTGGGAAAATAGCTACTTTAAATAATACACAAAGCAGAGATTCCAAGGCCTTCCCATATTAATCTTAAATACAATGATCAGTTTTTAAGGCTCTTTTCCCCTTTTTGTGGAGGGAGATGTATAGACTTCTATGATGAAGTTCCCAAGAATTAAACATCCAAACTATTTAATTTTTAGCAGATTTCTGGATATGTTGCTACTTTCTGAACATGAGGACATTTTTTCTTTAAAGCTTTAAATACTTTAAAGCTACATAGAGTTTTAGCCTATTGGGGAAGAGGTGCAATCATATTTTTGCCTTGTGTTTGGACTTGGTGCCTCTGAAGTAACATCTTCTTTTCAAACTACATTGTAAACAAAACAGAATACTTACTCTAGCTTACCTCTGGACTTTGGCACTAGTACTGCATGTTGCAATGTCTAAGGCTGCCAATCACATTTTAAAAGCTCAACCAAGCAAAATAGGTGTTCATAGTGTGCCATGTAGTTTTAAAACATCAAAGAAAGTAGAAGACCAAATGACACATAAGAGAAAATTCAGTACAGACTTTAAAATAAAATCATGCCTAAGTCCCATTCCAGTCAGTGCTGCATCATTTGAGATTTTCAGAAGGATTACTTTTGCCTCTTAATGCAGAGAAATCTTCTCACACTTGGAAATAATTATAGTTTTAGTAATGTATTTCATATAATCATGGAATTATGGGTTAGAATTTTAGGTTTGAATTAGAATTTTAGGTTTGGGTTGAAGGTACCTTAAACAGCATCTTGTTTCAACCCCCCTGCCATGGGTAGGACACCTTTCACTAGACCAGGTTGCTCAGGGCCCCATCCAACCTAGTCTTGAACATTTCCAGGGATGGGGCATCTATAACTTCTCTGTGCAAGTGCCTTACCACACTCACAGTAAAGAATTTCCTCCTAATATGCAATCTAAACCCACCCTCTTTCAGTTTTAAGCCATTCCATCTTGTCCTATCACTACATGCACTTGTAAAAAGTCCCTCTACAGCTTTCTTGTGGGCTCCCTTCAGGATGCAACTAGATCTTTCCAGAATCTTCTGTTCTCCAGACTGAATAATCCCAATTCTCTCAGCCTTTTCTCAGAGGAGAAGTGCTCCTAAAAACATTTTCAATATTTTCAATAAAGTTGAGAAAAGGATTCCTTTTACGGTCATTTCTACATACTACAATTAGACATATCATACAGCCAGTACAACAAAGAAATGTCACAAAATCTAAGTATTGCCCGAATGTATTTTCTTTTTAAAAGTCCCAATTCGGAAACTAGATTCATCTCTCATTCAGATTAAAGGAAGAAAGAAAAGTGAACAATGACGTGTCTTAACCTTATCATTTCAATATCTAATTCTGGTTGGTCCCCTTTTACCTTAAACCAACTTATATGTCTAGTCTTAGAAATCTTCTGTGAAGAAGCTACTGTTAAAGAATTTAAGGTTATTCAGCTGAGACAATTTAAACAGTGTTCAAATAACTGAAAGACAGAAGGAGGTATTCATACTACAAGTAAAATTAAATTCAGAGGTACATTTTAACTTTTCCATTTAATTTTGAGTTATTTTTAACATACTCAGAAAAAAAAATTCAGTGTGTCAGACATGAAATGCATGAGGAGCAAGATATATGGCAAAACCCCATTCTCATAGTACCAGTACTCTGAAAAGCTGCATTTGCAATGATATTAAATTATGCTTGAAAACATTCTATACAGAGATTCTGGTCACACCAGAAGTTTTCAATTTGTAGTAGAGGACAGCAAAAAGCCTCTGCCTGCTGTTGTCATAACAGTCTGGACTCACAGTTTGCAGGAGAATGGAACTCTGCTGTAAAGTTTCTAGCAGTAAATAGTATCCAGCTTTGTCAGAGGGCACAGACTGAAAAGCAAAGGGTACTTGGAAGACTACTGGGCTGGCTTGTTCCACTGGCAAAACCTGCTTCCCAGGCCAACCTGCAGCTGGCATTTCCCTGGTTCCTCAAAGATGATGTGATAACTTCCAAAGCTGGTCCAGTGACTGGCACAGAATCAGTTTAGAGTACAGATCACGGTAATACTTAAGAAGCATCAGTTAGTGAATGTTTGGAGTATGGTGACAGCTGGTGTACCACTTGGATTCATATGTGCTTTTCCTACAAGGATGCTGGCATATTCTGTTTTCAGAGATGAATGTGTATCTTTTCCTTTCCAAGGGAAAGGAAATCCATATGTTCTTCTAAGAAACATTTGGATACTTTTGGAAAGCACAGCCACTTAAAATGCTTTGCTTTATTCATTCCTTTCAGTCCTGCTCTTAAACAGGACCACATTGCTGTTCTGACCTCACAAGAAACAATTTGTTTAAGGTTCAGGCAAGGTTCTTCAGTGAAAAAGATGGCTGGTACATTTCTCCTAGATCTTCTGGGTCACCATCAGTAACTACTGTAGGTCTTTAGTTGAATTTTGCACAAATATCATAACTCTCAAGCAGCTGAGGTCAGATCCAGATAGACAGTAGGGATTTAGGTAGCTAATTCCCAAGAAACCTTTTATTACTATTCTTTAACCCTGAAGGCATCAAAACTCTCATAGGAACCCTAATTTTTCCTCAAAACACTAAACTTACTTCTTCACAGGCCAAGAAATGTTTTGGTCTTCATACGGTTTAGTAGCTTGTAACCTACCTTATAATTAACCTGGAACAGTGACTAAAATAGACATTTGTCCACATAGATGATGTTACTCTATCAAGAGAACCCCACAGGCTATTAAAATGATGATGCAGTGGGCCAAAGTGAAACAAGGGAAGAACCAAAACAACCAACAAATAAATACAAACAGGAGAAATTACAGTTTAAAAGACCATCAAAAATTATATTCAGATAAAAGTGAAAATCCTACTAAGCAATGGTCAGGAACAGCAGGATTTGGTTATTAAATTTTAGAAACCCTGCTCTGAAAGTATGCATGACTTAGGATTTGATTTAGACATGTTGGTAGAATAATAATACAAATTCCAGCTTTACAGAAAGGTGAAAAAATAGAAAATGTTTAATGAAAGGCAATTTTGGGGGAGATTACTCTCTTGTTTTCAACTCTTTGTGTTTCAGCACAGGAAGAATGACCCTAGGCAAAACACAGAATGACTACGGAGGCAGCAGCTGCAGTCCTTCACCTGCTGAGAGCTGCTGGGGTGGCTCCTCATCATTGGGAATTTAGCAAGGCAAGTGGAACTGGAGGATACAGAAGTGAAGGCAGAGTTTGTAAGAAAGTTATTCCATCCATCAGCACCAGCATTGCTACGAACAATAATACAGTGTCTGTAGTCCATGGTTTCTTCAATTTCTGTCAGGAGATGGTTTTTACTACTTACTGGCCTATAAAGAAGGCCAAATATTGGTTTAGAGCAACTCTTGACACCCTTTGTTTCAGGAAGCATAAGCATGATTTTGGCTCAGCTGATTGCTGTAGTCCCATGAGAAACCAGGAACTACCATCCAGCAGGGAACATAAGACAGGGAGAGACCCAGATTTCCTCTCTGCTACTGCTTACTTCAGTAGAGAAAACAAAACCTTTGTCCTGGGCATACAAGAGATAATGTGACCAATCTACTGGCTGTAACTTATCTCTGTTACTCATCTCTGGTAACTGAGTGCCTTCTGTCCTGAAGTCCAGAGCCTAATATCTTTCTCAAAAATGTTTATTAACATTGATTTTGACAAAATAAAGGGGGTTTGGAGATATTCACACCGCACATTTTTCATTTCTGTATTTTGGTAGGTTTGCTTGGTTTTGTGTTGCAGTGTTCTTTACCTTGTCAAATCCCTTCTTTTGTGGTTTTAAATGTGATTTTTTTTCTTTTTTACTAATTTATTGAACATTCCCATGATTTTATGTTTTATGTAATTTATGTATTTTATGTAAGGCACAGATACCAGAAGCATCCAAGCTATTTTCTCAGTATTAGTCCATACGTACCCAACTTCTTACACAACTTCCAAGGTGGTGGTCTTTTAGTCTCCTCTTCCTAAAGAGTTCTAGAAAACCCTAGCTCAAACCCTTGTCCTGAAAATAGCATTAAGCTGAACTCAACTGAAATCTCCCACATCCCAGGAGACAGCATCTTAACCCCAACTAAAATATAACAGCAGCAAATCTGGACCTGCTCCATGGGCATAGAATGAAGGAACTTCCCCTGAGAAGAAAGCAGACACACAGGCAGACAGAATGACTCCTGGACTTCGCGTTTATACCACTTAATGCAAGAGGTGGGATGCCTGGTTCCAGGACAGCCTGTTGATCTGAAGGCAAACAGCCTTGGGGCCAGTAGCTGTGATTACCCTGTCGGCTTCAACCACTTGGCTTCAGATCCAAACAGTTGGCTTACTGAATGTAATCCTTCTCCTCTGGCATCTTTCTCGACCTACCTCATGATTTCCTTTGCTCTTACAATCTCTCCTGTATAAAAAACACACTGTTGCAGAGCACAGCTCAACCTCCCTTGGCCACCACTATGATTCCCAGCAAATTACCTTTCCCTGTAGATATTGTTTCCAAGTAACAAACAACTATTAAAAGAGAAACCAAGTTCCCAAAGTTTGACATTCTCACCCTAGTGAATAGCTGCAATTCCTCACACCGATTTAAATAATCTATGAGTGCTGCAATCAGAATAACAGCACAATGAAGCTTCAATGGTCTGCTGGAGTCAGGGGTGACTACCAGTGAGACAGATCTGAGCTTAATCCATCACCAAGTTTGTGTCTTTTCAGACAAGAGGCAACAGAGAATCTTATGTCAGGTCTCTAGACAGACATTTGGTATGAATGATGAAACACATTTATTCGGTGTGTATTAATGAGATAATACAGGCAGCACCAGGGACACAGCCCACATATTCTGACAGCAGCAAAAATAACATATGCATTTTACATTGAATCCAAGCATAGGACAAAAAAACTTGTTTTCCCTAAAGCCTCTTCACTGTCCTCTTATTTATTATATATCTAAGGTATATTTACACCTTTCTATAAAGGTATGAGAGACCCCAGTAGTTTCTTCCACCTGAGGGCTCTACTGTAAGAGCCTACAAATCTTATGATGTCTTTGTAATGCTCCATTGTGATGCTTTCATGGCACTCACTTATCTTCTGTGGATTTGTTAAGATCTGTAATGCACACTAAATATGTACTGAATGTGGGGCCTGTTCCCCTGAGGGGGAAGAAAGGCAAGAAAATCAAGCACTTGTGAGAAGAACACGGAGAAAATGATGCAGACTGCCAGGCTTCTCTTTCCCTGGTCTCTTCATACAGAATGCACTTTCTTTTGCAATACATCACAACCTCACAGCCTGTTACCTGCCATAAATAAAGGCATAGTTTAGTTTCTCTTGCAAGTAATCAGTAGCAATGTTTATGAGAGTCAGACCTAACAGAGAACACCCTTGTAAATCAAATTACAGACCCATTAACTCCTCATACAGCTTGGCAGCTAAATAACTTGTATGCAAAACTTTCCCTGAAAGCTATATTGTATCTTTACTAGCCCTTCCACCAAGCACTTTCAAAGTAACAGCCTCTGACAGCATTTATCTGCAACTACTGAATTAATACTGTTCCTTACTCCATTCAGAATATAGCGAGCAGAACCCCAAATTCAGTCCATTATGGCTCTTGGGTGACATTGTCTGAATGCAACATAATACACCACCCTCAGCACCAACAATGAGACTGGTACAGGGCTGAATGCTGGAGAAAATGCTGCTTTCACAAACCAGTTTGCAGACAACCACATTACAGGCTTCAGAAGTGGTCAGATACTGACAATCCTCCCCTCTCTCATTGCCTTAACTCCTGTTGTTCAAATGAGAGGCCAGCTGACCTTAATCAAAAAATTTAAAACACGCATTGCCATCGTAGAAGAGGCAACTTCTCACCTTTCCTCTGCAAATCCCTAAATCGGGACAAGGCTACCCTCACTTCCTTCAAATGGATATCTTGCCAAATCTATCACAGCAGAGAAGGATCTAAAGAAGCTCTTCCTCAGCATTCCTCTGGTGCTTAAACGTCATGTGAAATCTCCAGCCACGTTTGCAGGTGAAGGCAAAAATACTCAAAGCTGGACAGTCAGAGTAAATCTAACAGTCTGTATAAAATGGCATGGAATATGCTTGCACTGAGAAGATGATTTCCAAAAACAAACAGAACTACAGGCCCTAAGTTCCTAAATTGGCAGCTCCTTTCCCTCCCTACCTATTTTACCTTCAACAAGCAGAAGTCAGTGTACTTTTCGTATCTGTCAACACAACCAGCATCATTTTCTTTGGTTGTTTCATTCTGCTTACAACTCATGTAATGCAGTATTCCCATATTGCACCAATATGGGATAAGATGTTAGACAGTGACAGCATGCCAAGACGAATGAAAACACCACCTGGAAGGGCGAGTGCAAAAAATTACTTCATTTTTATTGTTAGAAATAAGACTTCAGTACAGATGGCACCACAACAAAGCCAACCAGAAAGAACTGCTTCAGCATAATGATTTGAAAGCATCTAGCACTGAGACAAGCAGATCATAGATGTGTGTCAGGTATTAACTACAGGGCAGACACTACTTAAATGCACACAGCTAAATATTCTCAGTGTTTAGGTTGTCAATTATTAATGACCAAATTGCTTCACCTTACACATGGCTCATATGGCATTCTGCACAACTGCTTAAGTTGCATGGGAAGGAATAAAGTCAGAAGAGGAACCTGCTGCCTGTCACTGCTACAATCTGCTGAAGCCTCACCACTAGCCCATTTCACTGCCCTTTGTTTGCCCGTCCTTCAGGCAGCTTGTGACAGTCCTCTGACAGCCCATGTGCACATCAATATTAATTGCTTTCAAGTAGCAATTTGCCTTATTCTGCAACCTCCTTTCATTTATGATTTCTTTTTTCCAAATTCTTAACTAGCTTTATCATTTTCTTTAAGGATTTTCTCTAGTGAGCAAGAAGCCAAAGACTATAATAGGGGTGGGAGGGAAAAAGCAGAAATGTCAGGACTGCCAAATTAAAACACTTTCCCTACATGCTTTATATAGAAAACTGAAAGGCTATGAAAGAAGCCTTGTCCTCTGTACAAGAGGCAGGTGTGCATTTATTTACATATGAGAGACAAATTCAGCCAGCTGAACATAAGGAACATGCAGGTGTTCCTTGTAATTTCACTTAAGCACAGAAACAACCTTCACCTGGCATCACCAGTAGCAGGGTTCTCTTTTGTGGTTTTGCCCTTACTATACTTGACAAAAGGAGGGCATTTCAGGCGTACACTTTATAACAATACAGCTTATTTTGAGTGTTCAAACACTTCTGAACAACTGTTTGACGTGGCCAGGCAGGTTATTCTGCTTGTTGTCCTTTTTAATGATCATTTCAAGCGACTTGAAAGATTTCTTACACAGGTGCAGAGTTAATTGAGGGGAAAAAACAGACACACTCTGGGAAGAATTTGAACAAGCATTGGGCGTACTATACTGGTCTGGATTTATACTTGTCTACTTGTACAAACCCTAATTTATATTAAATAGGGATTAAGTACAGCTAAAGGCCACTACGAAAAACAAGGAACAGATGGGTTTGGTTAAAAGGGGCCCAAGTCAAAGGACTGTCAGACACAGAAGGAAGTACCGCCACCTGATGCCTGGTCTGTTACATCAGTGGTGACTGGATGACCTCAGTTTATGAAACTGACAGAAATAATGGAAACTCACCTCACACAAGTCAGACCTCTGGGTTTTCTGTGCACATCCATGTAAGTGCCATTTTCTAAAAGGTTTTCCATTTTGACAATGGTACCTTGAGTCCTTTTTCACTGGTAAGGCCTCTATGATCAAAGCAGCTAAACATGAAGGGCCAGGTTATGCCTTGCCCTTCAGCAGACATGCAGTGGGAAAGAGATGTCCCTGCCTGAGCTGTACTGCTGAAGCCAAACATCCTGGAGCTGTGTATCAGCAGGAAGTGTTCAGGTGTTACCAACTCAGACCCAGCCCCACTGTCCCAATTGTGAACATTTTTTGAGTGAATCATTAAAAAAGTGGGACCTTTTTCAATACTTTTTTTTAATGTGGGTTGCTACACTACAGAAAAAATAGCACTTGGACAAAATAATTTAAATTTTATAGTACCTAACAGTATAACTGATTAGGAATGAAAAAAAGCATTATAAGGTCAATTCAGCTCCTTAAGTTTTAAGTGTTCTATAACTTTACTAATAGAAAAAAAAAAAAAAAGAAAAAAATGAGTGCTAAGTACTATCACAATTCCATGGTTTTTTTTCATCAAGTAGTACTCCTATACATTGATTAATGCTTAGAAATTTATTCGCTGGAAGCATTTAACTGCTTTAAGTGTGTCACTTTCTTCTTACAAACTCTAGTAATTAAGAAGTGAGGTGTGGGAACATCCCTTATCCTGTTTTACTTTTTAAAAACACAACTTCCTTATAACTCTAATCCATATGATCAGTGACAACTATTTACAGGACAAGCATTGCCTGTTTGAGATCAGTCAGGGAGCACTAACATATGATCAGGTAAGCAAATTATTAAATATTATTATCAATATCAGCTGATTAAATTTCCCATAATAGAAGGAGCGTTAACTTGGGGGCAGGGAGGGGGGGAAAAAAGAAAGAAACAGCGCATATTTTATAGCAATATCAATGTACTACCAAGACATAAAGCNACGCGTAGGGGACACCTCTAGAAGCATTTAAAAGTTCAAAGAAAGAGACGGGCATTTCGCCGGATTTTCGAAACCGCCCATGATTTCAGGGTGGGGGAATTGGCAGCCTGGCTCAAGGAGGGAATCAGTCATGGATGATACATCCTGCACAAAGCACGCCTGTCGGACGGGAGGGTTCGGGACTCCCGGCTCTCTCCGGAGCCCGGCCCGCAGCCCCGGCTGCCCCACAGCGGCGGGGCCTCCCCCCCGGCCCCCCCGAGGCGGGCGGGCCGCCNAAGCCAAACATCCTGGAGCTGTGTATCAGCAGGAAGTGTTCAGGTGTTACCAACTCAGACCCAGCCCCACTGTCCCAATTGTGAACATTTTTTGAGTGAATCATTAAAAAAGTGGGACCTTTTTCAATACTTTTTTTTAATGTGGGTTGCTACACTACAGAAAAAATAGCACTTGGACAAAATAATTTAAATTTTATAGTACCTAACAGTATAACTGATTAGGAATGAAAAAAAGCATTATAAGGTCAATTCAGCTCCTTAAGTTTTAAGTGTTCTATAACTTTACTAATAGAAAAAAAAAAAGAAAGAAAAAAATGAGTGCTGAAGTACTATCACAATTCCATGGTTTTTTTTCATCAGTAGTACTCCTATACATTGATTAATGCTTAGAAATTTATTCGCTGGAAGCATTTAACTGCTTTAAGTGTGTCACTTTCTTCTTACAAACTCTAGTAATTAAGAAGTGAGGTGTGGGAACATCCCTTATCCTGTTTTACTTTTTAAAAACACAACTTCCTTATAACTCTAATCCATATGATCAGTGACAACTATTTACAGGACAAGCATTGCCTGTTTGAGATCAGTCAGGGAGCACTAACATATGATCAGGTAAGCAAATTATTAAATATTATTATCAATATCAGCTGATTAAATTTCCCATAATAGAAGGAGCGTTAACTTGGGGGCAGGGAGGGGGGGAAAAAAGAAAGAAACAGCGCATATTTTATAGCAATATCAATGTACTACCAAGACATAAAGCCCTCTCTGGTTGGACAAATTTTAGGGTGATTTTTTAAAAAGCTTTTCTTATTTGACAAGCCTTTTTTATTTATATCAGTGACCTGCATTCAAATCACCAGAACTCATCTTCCCAGCACAAATGCCCGCACTCGTCCTTTAGGAGAGGTCTGTCCACTATGACGGTATGTGAAACGCAACTACTGTTAAAATAAGTCCTTGTAAAAACTATGGTTGGAGGAATGTTTCCTGGAGCTTTTCAAAACACGAATGCAAATTGCTATCTGGAAGAAAGGAAGCATTATCTTTCAGTCGCTTATATTCAAATATTAAGTGGAAATTGACAGTAAAACANAGAGGGAGGAGGTGAAGTCCCAGTTCCAGTTTCCTGAGGCGTTGCTGAGCACCGAGACGCCGTAGTTGCTGGCCTCCAGCACCCGCATCAGGAACTGCTCCAGCTGCTGCTCCGAGAGGCAAGCGTGCTCCTCCAGGAAGCGCTGCTTCAGCTTGCCCAGCTCCTGGCGCAGCAGGTCTTCGTAGGGCAGCTCCACCGAGGAGAAGACCACGGCGCCGAACACCAGGTAGAGCAGGTAGCCCAGCACCAGCAGCGCGAAGCACCAGGCGGAGCGGTGCTGCTCCACCAGCCGCACGCAGGAGCTGCCCGCCAGCGACTGCAGCATC
>VWZS01002405.1:810795-943906 GCA_013397075.1 Rhabdornis inornatus
CAGCGACTCGAGCATCTCCCCGAGCCGGGGCCGGCTGAGCCCCGGGCCGGGCCGGGCCGCCGAGGGGAGCGGGGGCCGAGGGAAGCGGGGAAGGGAAGGGAATGGGGAGCGGGGCCGGCTGCCCCTGTGCGCCGCTGGCTGACTCGGAGGGCGCGGAGCGGCGCTGATGTGGCGCTCACGTGGCGGCGCGGCGCAGGTACCGCGGCGGAGGGCGGGAGGGAGGGAGGAAGGGCCTCCCCCTCCTCCTGCTGATGCTGCTCCCGCCGCCTCTGCCGCCGCGTGTCGGGACACCGGCGCTTTCCCTCGCTGCTGTTCCCGAGTAACGCGTGGAATCTCCCGCTGGCGCTCAGTGAAGCCAGAGAGAGCCTCCCCCCGCGCGCTGCGGCGAGCGTTTATTCCCCTCTCCGCGCAAAAGTCTCTGGAGATTTCCTTGCCCCGCTGCTCCCCGCCCCCTGCAGAGAGGAAACCCCCAAAACAGCAATTAGTTCCACTATTTTTATTTTGTTGTTGTTATTATTTACTTATCAATTAATTCATTCACGTTGAAACGCAGAGTAAGGTGACGCAGTGTAAGCAGGAGGCTGAATTTCATTCAGTGCAGGATGTGATGAGTTCAAGGAGAAACCCAGATGTCAGGTATTGAAGCTCTCCCTTAGGTCTGTAACTTCAAAATGGGGCCTGTTTGAACCAAGTGACCTCCAGCAGCTCCCCAAACAAGCTAAACGAGTCTTTGCTCTTATGCAGGGTTCCTGGACACACTTACTTTTTAGTGGTGTGGAGTGCCTAGCTAGTGCTCAAAGCAGTACCCACGGTGAATACAAATGCACTGTGCAGCCAGCCCTCTGTGTAGCCCCAGCCAGCAACCTTCACAAGTTTCACTCTGAATGCTTCTCTCTTCATCCATCTCGAACTCTAACCAGCAACTGCACAGTAAATGTGCTAGATGAGGTTCCCCACCAGATGAAAAGGAGCAGTAAAAGTTACTGCTTCCCAAACCATCCCTTAGGGTGAATAAAGATTGCTTCTCATAAAGCAGAAGAGAGGAGATTACCTGGTCACAGGTTCTGCCATGGCCCTCCCCCCTCTCAGCTGATGGCAATTTATACAAACACAAAGGAGCAACTTGCAAATTAGAAATTTACTAGGGCTGAGCCAGGGAGTTTGGACAGAGTAAATAAAATCCAGCAACCAATATTAAGCTGTGAGGTACCCCTCTAAGCCTAAAGGACTACTGTGGGAAAAGAATAGAAAAATGGAAGGCAAAAAACAGTTTTTCAGGCTAAAAACTTAAAACGATATGTCAACATTTCCTTTTATACAACAGCTACATGAAGTTATGGGATAAATCTGGCCTGACAGATTTATAGCTCATCCAGTTTCTGATCTATTCCCCACTGCCAGCCACAGCTGGGTCATTTCAGGGCCTCCAACACATCCCCCACCCCCGCGTTTCATTGAAATGTAAATGTGTTCTTACATGCAAACAGCAGCTGCTTGAATGGTTGGTCAGTAGAGCACTTGGGGGATGTGGGAGGTACACAGGAGACAGGCCGAGCAGGCAGACTCTCGATGACGTGCTGGGAGAACACATGTGTGGTATTCGTGATAGGCAGTGGTCATGTCTTTGCCATAAAACAGTGTTTTTCCAACCTTCAAGCCAAATATTTGTTTAAAGGGTAGAAAATGTTTGCCTAAGAGCACACCTCTCTCTTCAGTTATAGGAAACTGTTGCTGGGTAAGCTGAACAGTTTTATTTACCAGCCTCCTTCAGTTTTCCATTTTTATGAATCAGTCATTCTCCATTTTTAGAAGCCTCTCACACTTGGAGGCTTGCTGGGCTGAAGAGAAAGGGAGGACTCTCTGCTGTACAGAGCCTGCAATACTCTCCTAACTCAGTTTTTATCCCCAAAGCTTTTTAGAGGCATGGGCTGAGATGAACAATGGCAGAGCATCACAGCTGTGTCACCAAAGCATTCAGTTCTAGTTTTCAAAGCAAGCATCTGGACAGTCTGAGTTTCAGCCACCATTATTGATATTCATATTTTAACTCAAAATTTTAATTATAGATTTATTTGGGATAGAAAGGTGTCTTCATATTCAGTTATCTGTTTTTGAGTGATTGTATTTACCATGATAATATCACATGTGAATGCAGTTATGGCATTCCATGATAATATCACATGTGAATGCAGTTACAGCATTCCAGCTCCATTCCACAGCACGCTATATCAATTTTCATGTTTTTCTAGTCAAAGATTAGGCTAGTCAAGGATTCAGTGTACTGAATTCCATGCTATGTCCTGTATAACAGGACGTCACAACATGCTTCAGCAAGGAGTGACTGAAATCGGGAAGCAGGCTGTTGCAGAACAGCCTTTCCCCAGCAGAAGTTTCATTCTACGGTGATCATACCTCTTAATAAAACATGAATCCAGTTAATAAAGTGTACCACATCATCACATTGCTTGTCCACCAGCAATGCTCTGTCATGACTGGGCTCCTTACTGTTGGAGAAGTCCAGCTGCAACACCAGCAGAGTATTGGTAGAAAATGGTACTCACCATTGCACAAAACTCCCTCTGAGCTACAGAAAATGCAAATACCAGCTGCCTGTCTACATGGGCAGAAAAGTAGGCAGACTTTCTAATCCACCATCAAACTAAGACAGAAACCACAGTAGTGCCCTGAGGCTCTAGAAAACCACAGAGAATGTTAGTAGTCTCCAACTCTGCTGCCTAGGGAGGTAAGACAACTCCCCTACCACATCACTGGGCTAGCAGCTCCTATAGCACAGTCCACAGGCTGAGAAAATCCTCTCTTGTACATAAGAAGTGTAAGGCCCTTTCAGAGCTGTATGAATCACTGACATTTTCTGTAAGTAAAGAGGCTTTGTGTTAATGGCAGTCTGTTTTTCTCTGATATTTTTAGTTAACTAGAATAATCTTTAATTACTGAAACATTTCCAATGAAATGCTGAAGTGCTTGAAACACAGAAGACAAGGAGATTGTGGCTAGAGGAAGAGGACAGCCTGTTGGGAGACAGTGACCAGAGAGGGGGATCACTGAACTCTAGTGTTCTGTCCAGTGACTGAAAATGACAATAGGGAAAAATAGTAGCTTCAGTGAAAAGCAAGAACAGCTCTCAGCAGTGCTGCAATGCCCAGAGCCTGGTCTATACTGGGTGGCATAGGCCGAAGAGGAGATTTGTCATGGGGGCTCTGCTGCTGTAATTGCTGAGCTCTAGTCTGTGAGCAGGAATGAGTCAGGGGAAACACTCATGTTTGGTACTGTTACATATATCAAGAGTATAAAATATTTTCACCACCAAAAAGGAAACTGAAAGTAACTTGTATGCACAGAAACTTCAAGCTGACTGAAAGGATTATTTATTTTCCGTTTTTTTTTCCCAAAAAGTGTAGTCTTGTGGCCTGATTACAAAACTTCTTACATCAGTCTTGGAAGAATAAGAAGCCCTTCCTCTCGTTATGTTGGAGAACCTTAAGTGCTAGAAGCTGGGTAAACAAAATTTGTTACCAGTTACTTATCCTGCCAGACCTGTTCTTCTCTGGCATACCTACAGCATGACCTCACAGTACAGGGAACAGAGGAGGTGGTGGTGAGGAAGGGTGGGATGAACCAGGACAGCGTGGGAGGCAATAAAAACTGAAGTGGAGAGAACATGAGGCAGTATCAAAGCTGTGTCACCCTGACAGCTGAATATTGAATAGCAGCAGGGAACTGATTTGTCCTTCAGAACTTTTCTTCAAATTTGGCATGGATATAAATTCAGTGGTTATGGCAAGTTTGAAGTCTGACTGATCAGTCTTAAATTATGTATACATGAAGAAAAATTGCCATAAATGTGAGATTCTCTGAATTCACTTCTATTAATGATTCTGCCCCTAAAATATTTTTAATGAAACTGATAAGAAGTAGAATCCTTCATGATTTGCTCTATCTGTAAAGTGAAGACTGGAACATAATACATTTCCTTTTATAGAAGAAAATTTTTCTGATCAATTGCTTCTAAATACTCAATTTGCAAGCTTTTGCAGAAGTTAGTACAAGGTTGTCTAGTAGCTCTGATTGAATGTCATGGCCCTAAGGGCAGGCAGGATATGAAGTATAAGAATCACATCCTTACAGGCACTGACACAAACGTGGTTAAGTTGAGAAGCAGTCAGATGGGTTGCCATGTGTTCTGTTTCCAATGGGTAAGGTGTTCTATTTTTGGCTAAGTGGAATAATCTAGATTTGGATCAAATAAAATAAAACGTATAAAAGTTGAAACAACAGACCCCGACTTCTCAGGGGAAAAGTAATCTGTGAAGAGGAGATGCATTCCCATCTTAATTTGGCAGGAGGATGGAGATGGAATAAGAGAGTACAGATGTATTCAGGTCTTCAAAATTTAACAGCAGCCATACTGGTGACAGTAGATACATTGCTATGAAAGAAAAAGAGTCAGCAAAATCTGTGTCCATGTTCATGCCATTTCCAACAAAACCTGCCTTGCTAAATTCTGCTTGAGAGGGAGGGGAGAAGGCTTGAGATTTAGTGGTTTCCCAAAAAAAAAAAAAAAAATGCTGTTTACTTAAGGGTGCAACTCTGTCCACAAAGGTTAAGACCACTGATATGTGATAGCAAAGGAATGAATATGCCTAGTTTGGAGCTATATTTAGGGGAAGGTTTGCATCATGAAGTAGTAGTGCTTAGAATCAAGGAAGTTTATATGCATGGTCAAGCACAATTTCTTTCTTGAGTGAGTCATCCTTGTTCATGCTAAATGTAATTTTCCTTAGAGTTGCAATAAGTATTCATATTTAACCAATGATCTTGGTGTCCAGGTAGAATAACTGATAGATAACTGTTTTACTAAGATAAGCATTTAATGTCATAGAAAAAGTAATGTTATGCATATTTGCCATCAGATTTACCAATGACATTATCCAGAAAGCAGCATGGTTTCTCTAAGAGGTTTAGATCCAACAAGGATGAGGGCTGCATGTATGTACATAAATACACACACTGATGTGTATACATATATGGTCTTATATAATTAAATATATATATAGCATGCTTCCTCAAACTCCTCACTATTATATTCCAAGTTGTGCCATATCTTTTTAGAAAGGTAATTACCTGTTACTTTACTTTACTAGGATTGTGTTAACTCTAAAGAAATGTACTAGCTCAGAGAACTCAGGATGTCAACTTGACCTTATTAGAGAATTACATGAAATAAAATTTGACGTTTTGAATAAAGTGATCTTGCCCTCCTAAGTCTTATGACAGTCACCCAGCAGAACTGGTCTTTTTAATCTCTTGTTCCAGATGTTGAAAAGACAAATAGTTGATATACTTAATACTTTGTACTGAAAAGTAAGGGTTCAAGTCGCAAAATACTTTATATCTCTTCCATCTACTCTGTAGAAATTTTGTCCTTCTTCCCCCAGCTTAGCAGTCTGCTCTTAAACGTGGTTATGGTGGGAAATAAAAGACTGCAGAAGAAGTGGGCTCACACAGCCATGAGTGTCCAAGCATCCATCCTGATCTTACCAGTTCTGGGATCAGTTTTGGTTTTGTCTTGAAGATGTTGTGCCAATTCTTGAGCACACAGGAAATGATGGTGTCAGCAAAGCCCACCAGCTTTCTCTGGGCCAATTCCAAAACATACAGACCTAGAATGGCTTACACACTAAATGGTCTGTTTGTAATTACTTTTTATAGTACTTGGGCTATATTTCCATGGTTTCTGATTTTGGTTAACTGGGGTCTGGTCCAGTCTTAGTTTAGTGGTGCTGTTTGGCAATAGTGATACATCCTTTTGCCTCTTTTAATTCAGTTTGCGTCACTTTAGAATTTGTGTACTTGTAAAATCAATTTTATACAACAGGCTGAGTTGAACTTGTGTTACAGAGTCAGACAAAACTTGGACCCAGCAGTGGTGACGTTCTCTCTGACAGCTCACACACCCTCTTACCCATTCACAGAAAGGTCACATTAACTTGTCAAAACAGCTTTCAGCTTCAGCTCCATTTGACTCTGTGTTCCTGGGCCCCAGCACGTGTACACAGCACAGCTCTGCTCTCCAAGGCCTCCTTGCCCTGGGCTGTGAGTTTGGACAGAACAATATGTGCACACTTGGACAGGATGTACTGGGGCCAGTGTGCTGGAGCCTGGTCTGGACACTGACTGCTCTTTGACTCTGCTTTAGGCAGCTGGGCTCCAGCGACTGGCGACGTTTCTGAGGCTGGTATCATCCAGAGCACTGAATGTCTTCATGCCTGCAACACAATGGCTCCAGCCCACAGGAGACTAGTGGATAGTGCACATCACCTCCAGGCCAAGATACTTCACTGAAGTAGGGAAGTCTGCTGCTGGATGTGGCTGCCTGCATGTGGATCACACAGGTCAGGTTCTTAGGATGAGTTTCAGATGCTGCCTAGGTGCTGCCCAAGAAGTAATCAGCTGTGGAAGAAGTAGGGTTGAAGATCTGCGAAAGGATCTCTATTTCCTGCTGCATCCATAGCTGATAGCTAGGATGTACTAGCTGATAGCTAGGATGTACTGCAGCTTGGCTTTTCAGGGCTCTAGGCTCCTAGAGAGCAATCCTGATGAGAGGCCCATCTTTGCAGTCTCTAATATGTAGGTACATTCTGACCCAGACACTCAGGCATACCTGAAAACACCACTTGTGTCTGACCCTGTATATTTCCTGTGCTGTTTGGATCCTACAGTTTAAAGGAGCTTAATGTTTAACTGTAGGGTGGCATAAGTTCCGATGCTTCCCTGAAAATGTCCCAGCAGGATGGAGGATCCAGGCAGCCTCTTCCCTGGGCATAGGCTTTGTGCTCCCCATGGTGGGGGGGAGCACTGAAACAGGCATCCTTCTCTCATCATTCCTGCAGGGCAAATCCATGTGTTTCTGTGGCTGGTCATGATAGCTCAGAGGCCTGATAGTTCTTCTCTGGGAGTGCAGCACAAACCAGCACACTGTACCAGATACCCTCAGCCATGGCATTTATTCCTTGCAGCTGAAGGCCTGCATTACCACAACAGAGTAAGTAGGAATTAATACTTGGCAATGAGGAAACACAGATAAAACCATCTAATTTGTGATACTCCCACCTAACCATGCTATTTGGACAGGTCCATTTTCCAGGCAACCCTTCTACCTCAGCAGTGTTAAATTGTAATAAGTGCTATTCATTGCCTCACTGAACCAATGTCTGGAACAGTCCATGGGTACTATTGCCACATGCACCTGCTATAATGAACACCTAAGCCTATTTCAGTGACCTGAATATTTTGAAAATTTAGTCCTTTATTTTTATCCACTTAGAGGGAGCACAAGCTACAGTGTCCTACTTTATCTGTGTCATCTGACTCATCAATCAAAATTGAGGCTGAATCTTATTATCGCCCACTGACTTTTAATCAACCTAATGAACTGATCAGAAGTACAAAAGAAAGGTTTTGTCACTCAGCCCTATACCTTTACAAATCTTGAGTCATGTGAGATATTATAAAGTTTACAAAAATACAATTTCAGCAAGGCCAAATCCTACACTCTTCCTTGGAAAAGTACACTTACATAGAAAGAATATCACAGGACAGAGAAAAACTTCTGTGGAGTAAGACAACTTTAATATGAGCTATTATACTATTGGGTTGCTTAATTTTAACTATAATACAATAGTAGTATTGTTTTATTCACTTCCATCAGAGTCCACTGTACACTCTTATAACATTTACCAGATACAGAAATAAAAAATATATTTGTCCTACAAGCTGAAATGACTTAAAAGGTAGGCCTATCTAGAAGAACCTCTGTTAGAAACCTGTCAGTTTTTTCCCCAGTACTTCCAAAAATGCATGAAGCAATTTTAAAACAACACATCACCACCACCCCTACCACCAAACTGGTTTTCTTGTTGTTACAGCAAAACAAGTGTCAGTGACCTGATCCTGTTCTGTCTGACTCATGATATATATATAAGAAACAATTACAATGCATGCTGAAGATCATTCCTTCCTTCCTCTTAGAAACTCTTTCCCAGAATCCATTCTGCTATTCTTCAAAAAGTCTTCAGCCTGGCCAGGAATAAAGAATAAAAGACTGAAATATCCCAGTTTTCAAGGAAAACAACCTACATTTCTCACTGTGCCACCATTTGTCTTCTGATGTCTCACACCTGATTTTCAGACAGATCTACAAAAAAGTTGAAAAGATGCTAGGTTGAGAACTAACGTTTACAGCCCTTTTAAACATTGCCAACTGTGAAAATGCTCCTAGTTAAAGTCCTATTCTACACAACCCATAAAGTGAATTTAGGACTATATTTTCATAAACAGAAAAATGAAATAAAATTAATACTATGTGTATTTCTCAAGCTATCATTTCATAAATGAAGTCCTAAGCATTACCTCAATGCAAACAACTAATGATCAAATCTTAAACCAGGCTTCAGAATTGACCATTAGCATAGGTTTTTCAATGAAACTGAATTGGTGTTAAATTAATTTTGGGACAGTAGATATACAGCTTAGTGTTAGGAGCAATCTTCCTAACAGGTTTTACGCTTTGGATGAACCTCTCTTTCCAAGTCAACATCATACACCTCATCAACATAAAACCAATCAAAATATTATTGATTAATATAAAGTTATAACTAATAGTAATCAGATGTATTGCCACAATGACAATCACTTTTATTTTGTGTTTATTAAGTATAGGGTTTATTAAGTGGGGTTTTGGCAGTGCACAGAGAAGGAAAGACAAAAGAGAAACCCTAATATTATTAGGTGTTGGAGTAACTTTTAATATCACTGGTCGAAGGGGCAAATTAATAGTTTTCACATTGTACTGATGTCTTCTATTTCACAACAGTTAAATTTTTACCATATTGAGTTTGACTATAAAATACAAAGGCTTTCGTATGCTATGTACCTCCCATATGACATTAAATGTTTCTTTTTGAAAAAGCATTATTAGTAGAGTGAAATTTACCTGCAACAGTACAAAAAATGGTTGGTGAACAAAAATTAATCTACTGATGAAATTCGGTACATCCAAAACCTACTACTGAATTGAAAAGGAAAGTATTGTTTATAGAGACATAATTTATGGGCTGTATACTCTTCTTCAGTTAATCTGAACTTTGATTACAATAATGTAATATAAAATATGGCACATTCCAAGGAGTGAAACCAGAAAAATCAGACTTTAATAAAAGAATGTTTCAGCAAGATTTTTTGTGAGAATAGTGCATGGTGATACATATTTAACACTAAGCTTCACTGATACTAAGCATTCAGGTTAGTGCTGAGTAGACCCCTTAGTCCTCAAAGGATTCTCAGTCCCGTTCCAGACGGGAAACAAGCATGAGAATTTAAGGAGAATATGCAGCAAGCAGCTAGAGGCTGAATGATCTCCTGTCAGAATTTCAGTAAAGACAAATCTTCCCTAGCCACAATCAGTGAAAGGATCTTGTGGAGCTGCCTCAAATGTTTAAGGCAACTGGAAGAGAAATACTATTTGTCAGGTAGAAACAGTTACAAGAATCACAATGGGTGAGGTTGTATGGGATTATATTGACGAAGAAAATGATGATGGTTATTCCTACTATCCAAAACCATAGCAATTTGGTCCAGGGTGGCAAAGAACCTCAATATTATTGAATATTTATATCCTCATGCTATTATCAAGTCTATCCAGCCAAAAAAAAAATCTAATATATTACTGTGCCATAATTACCAAAGGACTTAATAATTTTGAGCACTGAAAAGAGGGAAAGTTTCAGTGCTTTAAATCTCCTGACAGCTTGTGAGTGAGGAAATTCTGGTTTTCTGATTTTGTATCTGAAAAATGGAATCACAGAGACAGATGAGATGGGGAGACGTATTTAATAACATAGTCAGGAGTGCCAGCAATCCCCTACTGACATCATTGGGAGTTGACATGTACTGTTGACAGCAGTACTTTCTTGCAATCTCATGAAGGAATTGCCTGCCTCCTAAACCTCTAATCCCCAGTGACTGAAGTCACTGCATGGAGGAGAAAGCAATGATGGAATCAGTTGCCTGCTGCCTGGAAATAAAATCTATGTGCAAAGCACAGGGAAAGCATATTTTTCCACTGCACGTGGAAGGGATTTCCAAGCTGGCCTCTTCCAGAGAGTTTTGTTCTCTGGCAGGTCTTACCTTACTCCTTCTGTGGGCCACATTCTTTACCTGTCAGTAATTCCTGCAGGATTTTCTGGATGTTTGTATGCATGCAGGCATGTCCAAAACTTGTTCATGTCCCAGCTGCCCTGATCCCAGTCACCATCAGCCCTTTCTGCCTGACACCCTCCCCTGCTAAAGAGTCAACAAACATTACCCCCCACTAAAGAACAGCAGCTGTTTCCAGTTTTAACAGCAATGGATGAAGAATCCTACTGGTATGCAGTCCTTACCTTCAAGCACAGCCCATCAGGCAGAGCTGGCCTGAGTGACTTCCCGTGGTGTCTGGGCTGTGATGGAAATGCTGGACATATGCCAGGGACACTGCAGCTGCTGGCTTGCTGCCTTCTCCCTCATGTGGCTTTATGTGGCCCATATATGGTTTTCCACAGACAAAGGGGACAACGGATCTGAAGGACCATTGCACAAAAGAACCTGTAACAGCTCAGGAAAGCCAAGAGTCTTCTGGTTAATTCCCTAAGCGCCAATTCCAGAACTTGAAGATAGACGCTCCAAAATTTTTAGCTACAGGCTTCTTTTTGCTTAGACACTCCCATTCATATTCTGTGATAGATAGATATTATTTTGGAAGAACAAAATGGGCTATTACCACAGGATCATATAAATCCTCCCTCTCTTCTGGGAGGTTCAGACTGAAAGATAATCTGGATGTAGCTATCCTAAAACATTAAACATTTATGAAAAATATATATCACAGCATTTTACATACAATTGTGCAATATACTTTTGTGACTTTACTCCCAAAGTACTTCTTTTAGATATTAAATTGATGAAAAATGCTGTGATGCTTTGCAGCAAGAAAAGATCTCTCCTCCAGCCCCCCAAATGAACTCCCTAAGACGTATTTCTTCTCCTTCATGTTAAAGCAGAAAACTGCATTTCCACCTCATCATTTTATATTGTAATGGTTCTGGTTATGAAAATGGAATAATCAAGGAAGTTATTTTTAAAATAGCTTCGCTAAACTATAGAGGAAATTATATTGTCTGCTGAGTTAGAAAATCTGTCTATAATTAGATTTAAATGTCACTCCTTTCAGTGCATTTTAGCATTTCTGCAGACCATAGTCCTTATGAAGCATATAGTTCCAGGACATAGCCTTCCTCTTTTGAAAATTTTGACCCTGTGGCATGCTTTCAGGAGGTTATGTCTTTATATCAGCTGTAAAAGATAATCTAATAGTTGATGCAGTCTCATTCCTGTCGCATAATTTGTTTTCATTTGCTTTTCTCTATGTATTGTGTGTTGTAAGATTGTGAGGAAAATTATTCATCTGTCGCTAAGGATAGTACAGAATCTTACTATAAATGTCTCTATTTCGTATTTTACAAGTGATGCTTGTGTATATGAAGTGCTATTTACTCTACATAAAGAGCAGTGGAATTTCAGCGATTGTAGTATTTTTTCTCATTCTGCAGTCTTACTGTATAAATAAAGAAAAAAGGTATTAGTATGAAAGATATTTATATAACTGTCCTTTCACAGGAAAAAATGCCAGCTGACCAGCTCTTTTTGGGTTTTTTGATTGCCTACAATAATGCCATTACTTATGAGGTTAGGTTTTTTACTCACCCACCAGTGGCGGCTGTTTCCAAATCGGGACTTGTTTTCTGAAAACTATACTGAAGGGTAAAAAGTGACTCCTAAAGAAAACTGTTGACACCATATTGCTGGTTCATCAAGACATTAATATGCTTTAGTGTCTTCTGGGTACACCTACAGTACATATGATATGTATAGGGTGGAGAGATGGAGAGAGGAGGGGGACACACCTCGCAGCTCTGCCGTCCTGGTGATGTTCACTCATGTAATAGTGGCTGCAGCGCTGCCAAGCCTCCATGATCCTTTCCTCCTTGTCTTCCAGTCCACTTCTAACATTTGACCAGCTCAGACATGCCCCCCAAATCAGTCTCTGAGCAGTGACAGGGAGGGGAGGGAGTGGGGAGTAAAGGTGCACAAGGCCAGATCGTCAGCCAGCATTGAGCAGAGTAAACAAGACCAATGTAGATGGTTTGTCACCTGCAATTCTGATGTGATGCCTTCATCCTTGAGCAGAGCAGAGCTGACCCTCTCCTCCACCAGGTACACCTTGTTCTCAGGTGTTCAATCACTGCTGGATTTGTGTTTAAATCAATTGAAGTATAATACAGCGGAAACATTTTCCCTTCAGGCCCTCTGATATCAGAAGAAATAGTTTCCCTTGTTAGCCAGAAATCAGCTATAAAAATCACACATGGATTCTGACTACACTTGAAACGTCAACCTAATTAAACTGTTAACTTTAAACTCTGGCATCAAAAGATAAAAAAGAACAATTTTTACATTATTTAGGTAAGGTACCATCTGCCATTTTGGCACTTTTTGTACCACACAATGTTGAGTTCAGACATTTCAGATCTAATTAGGACATATACATGGACTTCCACTAACTTGTCATGTAAATACAGCCATGATTCCCAGCTCAGGTGACCCAGCTTGCCTGGCTCTCCTTGCTTACCTACCATGTGGCTGGTGAAATAATGCAATTTATTTTATCGAAAAAGTCCTGACTCCGAAGATCTGTCACTGCAAACAGTCATGGGAGCAAATCACATGCCAGCCTAAAAAATCAATATTGAAGAATAAATTGAACTATAATAGTGTGTCTGTCTGGTTATTTAAAAATAGATGAACAAAGAAAATGCAAAACGCACGAAGCAGCCAAGAAAGGTTTACTGAGATTGCTTGAAGCCTGAAAAATTGCAAGGAAACTCCCCTTCTGGAAACAGCCTGGTTCAACACCCTCTGAAATCAGAGAAGTGGCTTGTTCCCATGCCTTTGAAAGTCTTCTCAAACACATCATTTACGTCTTCCCAAACAAAAAAGGACTGCAGCTTTTTGCTTATATGCTCCTACTAAGGCCCATTGATAGTGCCCAAGTAAGGCAAAAGGAAGAGTCTTGGACATGTAACAATTTGGCCTTCAGGCCATGAACTTTCAAAGGAATGGCACATAGCAAATCCATCAACAAGCAGTGAGCTGAGATTGCCCCAAGAGGCCTTATTAAATTTGCAGGGGAATTATGGACACATTCAAAAAGTTCTACTGAAAATTGCTATCAAACCCCTGAATTGTTACCAGCATCTTTTGGTGATACTCTTAAAGCTTCTTCTAAAATTCTACAGAAGATACGGTTTTCCTTTAAACTCCACAGGGCGCTTCAAAAGTCTGCAAGGGTTATCATTTTCTAGTAAATATTATTTAAAACTCTCTTTCAAAAGAAAAAGTTAAAGAAAACAAAACAAACAAACAAAAAAACACTTACAAAGCAAGGTTTTGATTATCAAGAAGCAGTGGAGACAGCTGAAAAAGTTTAGTATATATGAATATAGTGAAAATCAATGATTTGTAAAGAAATTAATGACATTAACGAATCACTAACAGGGATCTACAAATAATTACACATTAAAAGCTTCTAAAACTGACACTGTAGTTGGACAAACATCTGACATCTTGATCCATAGGAATAAACCTTTCTGGATGCCATATCAGAATCAGCAGGTTTTCTCTAGAAACTAACTTTAAAATGCTAATAATTTTTCAAAAGCTATCTATGAATTATTCCTAGAATTATTCTGTGCAGCTGCTCCATTTCTCATTTTTGGGGTTGTCCTCACTGGGAAGGGGGAACCTGTGAGCTCCAACCTGATCAGTTCTTCCTCAGAACCTGGCCAGAGGATTCATCATGGGAAGGGCTGATCTGATATCAATTCCCTGAATGTTGTGCTTGAGTCAGCTCCTGGCTCAGTGGTTATCAGAAGCCTGAAGAGATTTTCCTGAAGAAGCTGAAATAAATGAGGTATGTTAGCTTGTTTTACAAGAAGTCCACCCTGCTTTTAACAAACTAATTACCCTGCAGTCTTATTGCTGGTTATGCTTTTCTAGTGCGCTGTGAAATCTGCTAAATCTGTAGGCAGAGCAATTATGGCACCTCAGGTTCATTTGTGATTAGTTTGTCACTGTATAAGCAGTCACTGTTCTCACAGTTCACGTTGCATCAGAGAAACTCAAAGCATTTTATGAACACTCAGAACAATGTATCAATTATTAATAAGATATATTATTATGTTTGAACATTATATTCTGTCTTTTCTTCTCAGAATGTTTTCCAATATACAAATACACTAACAGCTTCATTCTCTGTGGCACTGTATACAGTCTATAAGCAATCTAATAGGGTTTAGGGTAGGAAGCAGAACTGTGGTTGCTAGAGAAAATGACAGAAACTACTCTGAGATGCAAAAAGTAAATACTCAGAATTTGGCTAGGATATGGAAGCTAAAATCTCTGTACTATTGGAAATGAAATAATGCCATTTTTAATGACTGCAGTGTCAGGGGTGTGCCCTTACAATGGTTTAAACACAGCTCCTATTAGCACCAGTCGGAATTTTATGTTAACACAAGGTCAGAGAGTTGAGTCATGCACAGAGCAGGAACAGCGGATCACTGAACCCACACCCGGGTGAGTGTCCTCCACACTAGCTGGGCATTAATGGTGTGTGACCACTCTGCTTAAGGTGGCACAACTGCAGCACTCAGCAGGAGCAGGATGGATTTTCTCTCTGTCCGCAGCAGAGAGCATGCACTCCCATCCTGCATCGCACAAAGGATGGGCAAATGTGCAGAGGAAGGGCAAGGTTTAGGTAGGGACAGGCAGCTACATCACTCTATTCATTCTTGAGCTCTGTGCAGTACATAAGGGTTTTGAATATGGGAAAATAGCTGATGCAGGGGTTTGGCAAACGTGAGAGAAGGCAGCAATCCTTGCACCCTGCAAATGCCAGAAATGTTGGTGCTGAGGCAGGGGCTATTTGGTACTGGCGTGAGGGCGTGTGCCAAAGAATCTTCTGGTTAATGTAGGATGATTGAGGCAGAAGGAGTCTAAGTATTTTTGAGTAGTTGTGCCATTAGCTGGTAAGAAAGGATATTTTACAGTCAGAGAACTGAGACAGTGATGAGGTGACTAAATTAAACCCAAACATGTGAGACAGCCAAGAAATTAACTAACATCTCCAGATTCCCTGCCCATGTTCTTCAAGCAGACAGCATTATGTGCTCTACTTTTTATCTCTGCCTCTGAGAGGCTGTCCCTGTTGAACAGTGTGCACTGCTTTGCATGCTAACAAAATACTGTGCATGATGAAAGACTCAAAGCCAATAGCTGTAGCAGCTTTACTTAAAAATGCAATTAAAGCCCTAGAATGAGTTACTGTTAGCCAAAGGGGTTAGGAGAAAACAGAAAGTTGGTCTAGATGGGTTTTTTCCCCCTAACATATTGAAGTGGGAATGGAGCTAGAGAGATAACACAGCAATTAAAAATGAGAAATAGATGAAATTAATGATGAAAATGGCTGGGAGAGGCTGAACTTCTTAACTTTTTTTTTTTAATCTGTCTGTAGTATATTAAATAAAGAAAAGAAGTTTGAATAATCAAGAATTCAGAATGTTGCTGTAAAATTAATTGCTAATAAAGAACACAGAAAAAGTAAATTAAAAATATAAAATGTATGATGAAATGGCTCTAGTTGTACATATCTCCAAGGAGCTAGAGGAACTGTGGTGTGTGAATGGATTTGATAGGGTGCTGTAGGGTGTTTGTTTCATCTGTTTTTATGTACCTAATGGCAGTGCTAAGTTACAAGACTCAGGCCTCTGTAGTCATGGTGAGGGAGTCGCTTCCAACACCACAACTCCATGGAGAGACCAGAACAAATAAAGTGTTTTTTGTCAGGGATATATACGATGAAATCTGATGATGATAATGCTACTGCTTCACTCAGCTTATTACAGTGTTCTTATTACTAGGACTTTAGAGCCTTGCTGATATTGAGTTCACACTGGCTCTGTATTCCCTTAACTCCATCAGCTTCCAAAGGAAAAAATGAAGGAAACTCTGAGACAGAAATGAGAAATCTTCAAAGGGCAAAGTTGCCACTTCAGTTACTTGTACCAGTACTAAGCTGAGAAGGGTAGACTTCAAAGGGAGTGAAGCCTCTTTTCTCCAGCAGCTGGATGAAGCAAACATGACACATAACAGCACAGATAGAGTTTTTTCCTGAATCCAGAGCTAGGAAAACATCTTTCATGCATCTAAAGACTTGGAAATCAAAATTGATTCCTTCCCAATTTCATCCTTGTGCTTTAATCCTTTAATCAGAAATGATCCCTGGCAAGAATCTTTGTTATCAAGAACCAGCAGTGAACTGTAGAGTTGGTATACCTCAAAAAGCTGCTGAAATTGCTAAAATAGCCAGCAGCAGGACAAGACAGGAAGATATCCAGTGATCAGTAGTTCATCTTTCTGTGTACCAGCCTTGCCTTCTGCTGAAGATTTCATCTGTTTCATCTGTGTACCAGCCTTGGCTTCTGCTGAAGATTTGTGCATCTTTGACCATTTGCATCGGCTGCCTGGGCTCTGAAAGCAGCGTGGAGTGACTGTGCACAGGGTAGCCTGGAGGGGACATTCCAGCTGTCACATAAGGAAAGTGCTGCTGTGCTGGTGTGAAAAGAGAGAAAACAGCTCTGACAAGCAGACCGTGTCTGAATTATTAAAATGCTACCTACCCTGGATGCTGGAGTCCTGTATCTAGCATTAGCACACCATGTGCTACAAACAGGTGGCACCAGGGAGTTTAAGAAAGCAAGGGAAAAGCTATTTTGCATATTGTGTTTTTTCTCCTATAGGCTGCTAATTAAAAACAGACATATCATAAAGCAAACCCCAACGCCACAAAACAAAGCATTTTCTTTGCTGCCCTGCCCTTCGTGAGCAGTCTGACTGGGACACAGCTGTCTGCATGCTGCCATTCCCGGCAGGACATCGTGTCCACCATTCCAGCTCCACATAAATGTCCCAGAGAGGACAGAAGGATGGCAGCTCACTGGCAGCATGTTTCACTCACCCTTTTGAGCTGGAATAAGGGTAGAGGTCTGAAACTCCCAGTTCAGTCTGGAAGCATAGAACCTCATCACACTCCATCTCAGAGACCAGCAAAAGCAAAAGCCATCTGTGGGTAAGAAGTGACAGCAGAAGACCCCGAGCCACTAAACAGACAAATAATCTATTTTAACTTTTGCTTCCAGGGCTTATTCCCAACGGCCTCCACTCTGCCCATCAAATCAGCTGGAATGAGGTTCATCAAATTCCAGTGGCTTCCCCTGGATGATTCCTCTTAATGCATGTGTGCAGAGGAAGGCAGGAGAAGCTTGAGTGGCATTTTTAACAGCTTTAGCTGTGGCAGCCATCAACGGCACATTTTTTCTTTAGCCTGTTTGCAGTCTTGAACTCCAGTGCATCCAATTTGGTATTTTTCAGGCGGCATTTTGGTATTTAGTCAGAAGGGAAGACCTACTGCAGGCAAATGAAAGATGAGCAAAATATTTCCATCGAATTCTGCCATGAACACTGGCTAGTCACCTACACATTTCTTGTTCAGAAACCCTGAGGATAAATTTGCATGAAACTGTAAAAATGCACACTGAAAAAACAAGCAGAGCACAAACTGGGAAAAGCAAGGACCACAGCAGAAAGATAAACTTGAATCTCTTGGTCAGTTTTGTTTTAATACCTTGTACTTCTTTAGATAGATCCACACTGTGTTTCATTAGCTCCTCTGACCTGGTCTTGGTGTGATTCCTTTGACTTTACATATTGCCTCTTCTGTCAGCAGAAGATATGGGAAAAAATACCTACCTCCCCTGGGTGTGGAATGCATCACTCTCTGCCCTAGTGAGGATGCTGTTCCTTGATGTGCTCCCTCTTACATGTCCTCTGTGTTCCGACCCACTCTTTCAATGATCATCTGCACCAGCCTCTGAGATTGAAAGGAATTCCCCACTCAACTTTCCCTATTTGTTTGTCACTATTGAGAGTTTTTTGAAAAAAACACAGCTAACTAACATTAGTTGGCATGTTCTCCTTTGGTTTTCTGAGAGGTGTTACGGTGGATATAGTCCTGCAATGCTACACAGGGGGTCAAATACATTCCCAAGGCTTTTATCTTCTGTAAGTAAAAATCATCAGCACTAAACTCATGCATGAGTTCATCACCTGCAACTCTCATTCTGCCTTCAGAAGTAGGTGCCATTGAAACATAAAATAAAATTCCACATAAAATCTGTACTATTAATCTCCGCTTTGCTTTAACCGCACTTAATAAGCCCTTAGTGCATATTATTGTCCTTAGTGTTTTACCAGTGATGGCTACTATGAAGGAATTAGATACACTGGTACACTCAGGTTCCTTTACCTGTGACACAAAATAAATGAGAAAATTTCAAGAGGAGTTTCTGATGGCTTTGAATTGCCTGATTAGCACAAAATTATGGCTGCAGTGCACTAAAAAAATTCACTACATAATCAGTGTAATTAAAACCTTATGTACCTCCTCCAGTTTCCCCCACAGAGTGGTCATTTGTTAAATTGCCTCATAAGGCTCCTGCGTCAGCTTCACATTTCAGCCTGATTTCATGGTGTAATAGGGCTCTCACAGTCACCCTCTATGCTTGCTTGCAGGCAGGTGTGTCAGCACTTGTCTAATAACTACTGGACAAACCAGCCAATTTCAATCAAAGCTTCGGTCCTGTAAGATTTACAACACAAAACTCTGTGGAGGGAGAATTTTCTGTACGTGCTTTTCCTGAAAGAAATGTAAACACCATCCATGTTATTAGATGTAAGGGAATCCACCCAGGAGCCCAATTAAGCTTTACTAGTCCTCCAGTTCGCCAAACAATTTGTAAGTAACCCAATCATCCCACATGTTCAGAACCATTGCAAAATAAGGAAAACAGGAACCTCTGGGGGGCTACTAAACTGGATGAATGATACTGTGTCATACCTGCTAAACATCTGTCTAACCTGTTGAAGATTCCCAGCCCTGAGGTCTCCCCGGGCAATTACATGAGCAAACAGCTTTATTCTGCACTGCCTTGTGCTACGGCTGAAACTTTGTAATACATTAGTGAAGCTCTGTAAAATATGGTTCAAAGCCTGTAGTTTGTGGCTGCGTTTGCATTTCAATTTAGAGCAGCCTAGGTAAGGCAAGGAAGGTAAAACAATGCTGCAGCATTGATTTCTCTCAGGGACATGACAGTTGCATAAAGGGCTCTGCTAATTATAGCCACCAGCTATCAACAGACCCCACAAAAGCCACAGCAGCTCTGCAGCTATTTGGAGCCTGCCACAGTGCATAGCTCTGCAAGCTGAAAGCATCTGTCACACTTTAGAATTGATTTCCAAAGGTAATGACCCAGCAGGCCCCTGCAGTAAAACAAGGGTGGACTTGACTCTGAAAGGTCCTTCTGATGGTGATTTGCTGCCAGAGCACTTTCCCTGCAGCACACCTGATTTTTAATTGATGGGATTTCTCAGAGGTGGATCCATTACACATGACTCACTCAGCTTCAGGACCTTAATCTCAGAGAGGTTACTAACAAAGCTCCCTTAAATTTATTTTGGAAACAATATGGACCATCCTTGAGATGAGAAAGGGCAGTATTTGGATAGAAATATGCAGTTCAAATTCATCTGTTCATAAAGGACTCAAGAATGTCATTGCTACCCAAAAAGCCAGTAACTATTTTCCGAGTTAAATGGAATGGGTCAGGCTGGGTAAAAATTGCTGTCTTCATGCAGATTTTTCACTGCCTAAACATAAGGCTTCATTTGGAGGGATATGTGATAATTTTATACACAGTTAAAAGCAGTGTTTTGAGGAGGATTAGGAAATGACAGCCTCTTTCCTTTCTCTGGCTTGAGGGAGAGACTGCTTGCTCTTTTGCTTCCTGCCCAGCTGACACCAAACTTCTGCTCAGTGCTCCTCTGGGTCCCTAGGCTCTGTGGATACATGCTGTAAGGTTTGGGGAAAGAGGCAGCTGAAGCAATATCCAGGAAAAGCAATCTAAACAACTTTCCTTGACCAGACCATTGCTCTTTGCCTTTCCCAACCTTTCCCTAGGAGTAAAAAGTTCAGTGTGAAATTTTCTTTGGTGAAAATCCTTAAATCCTTAAAAGATCCTCAGCATCTTAAAAATTGACAAGCTGCTGCAGTTTGCCAGCAGCTCTCTCTGCTGCACAGGGGCCATGTTGGCTTCTCTCAGGTTTGGCTGCCATTGCCTTATCAGTGCAAGAGGGTAATTCCTCAAAAGAGTGAGATAACTTCATAGAACAAGGCAGAGATGCAATTCATACCCTCCTCTGCCTAAGCCTGCCTTCTTGCCAAAAAATGACAAAATGTTTAAGCATAACACAACTTTTTAATGGTTTGTGGCATTTGGAGTTGAAACTCTAAGCAATAATTATGCTAATGAGAGATAAAGTGTGTTCTTGGCAGCTGAACACTTTTTTGTTGGCTTTGTCACTGATTTGTTTATTTGTTGCTTTCTTTCATCATTGCTGGCTCGTATTTGTATGCAGTAAGTGCCATTTACAGCTCTCCTTGAGAAAACTGCTGCAGCTTCCAAAACCTGTTTTTCCATTTCTTTTTTTTTTTTCCTTTTTCTTATTTCAAAAGTAACAGCATTTTGACTTTTCAGGCCTTTGACATGCCATGGAGTTTTTCCCTTAAAAGAGTAATGACTTTCTCACCAGAGCTGGTACAGCAGAGCACCAGAGGAATAAATGAGGGGGCTTGCCATTACAACAGACAGGAGAGAAATGAAGTGCTGTCCACAGGGGCCTCAGTATTAGGTTGAACAATCACATTCCCATTTCAGTCCTTAATTGCACAATGAGCAGGATGGAATGGAGTAGATCCAGGGGGATTTGCAAAGGAAAAAAGCAAATATTCAGCCAGAGCTTGCTGCAGAGAAGAGCTTGCTGCTCTTCAGCTTACACATTTTGAGCATAAAGAGCAGCTCTGTTGAAACAAAGCCATTTTCATAGAGAAATCCCTGGAAAAACTGGTGGTTCAATTCTGCTTTCCTCCAAAGATGAGTCTTTGCTGAGCTGGACACAGGGAGAGGTGAGCTGAAGGCAGGGAAGGAGAGGCTGCTGGGCAGTGGCACAGCGCTGCCCTCAGTGTGCTGAGCAGTGGTCACTGCTGTGAACAGCGGCAGCAGAAAGGCTGAAGATCTCAGGGCTTCTGCCCTGCTGGGTTCAGGGCTGTGTGTAGATGTGCTCTGCCAGCAGAGGACCCCCACCTACACATGAAGGACCTTTATCTTCCAGGGGTACCATGAGAAATGGAAGCATCAGTTCAGCTGCAATGGAAGGATGCCTCAGTTTGCTTAATCACATTAACATGATCTGCATGAGCCAGAAAAGCCCAAGCTTTTTTGTGAGAACTGGGTCACAAGCTCTGTGTAGGAGCACTGCACAGCAGTGTCTGTGACATGGATCAGGACTGGGAGTCTTTAAACAGAGCCTTTAGAATGGATAGGAGGCTGATTTCCCAGATTCCCTGTCACACGTATGGTGTGGCATACAGCAGGTTTGGGCATTTCTTAGTGAGATACAACTGATTCTGTTCAGTGACTGAGTAATCCTATGACACTAGTTTGAAATGATGTAAATAGAAAGTGAATTCTGTGCTTGAATTTAAAACCACTAACATGAGTGTAGCTCTTAGAAATAAGGAGCAGAGCACAGAATGTCTGCTGGATCCATTGTACCGCCACTGTCCCTCTAGCATGCAATAACTGACATTCTTTTCTTCTTTCACTCTTTGGGGGTATTGCTTGAAAAATCTACTACTTACCAGATCAATTAATCAGTATATGCTCTGTTTCTCCTTGTACTAGATCTGCACTAAGCACAGCAAGAAAAACCAGCCTCTCAGAGCATGGATGTCCATTATTTTTAACACACAAAACATATATCAAAGCTACACGTTCCAGCACTTTGTGTTCCACATTGCCATTTCTCCACCTTTGTGTATACTCAGCGAACAGTTGAGTTTTTAGGTTTGTAATGAAGAGGAGAGATAATTTCCAAAATTACAGAATCATCTGTAATTGGAAGAGCTACAGACTGACCAGAATACGCCTTGTTGCTTGCTTGGGATTATACCAGAAGCACCTTTCTGGCACTCAGCAGGCATCCTGAGAGCTGTCCTGCTGCAGTGCGAGCAGCTGCTGATGAAAACCTCACCACCCCAGCGTGACTTCTGCTGTGCTGACACAGCCCCACTGTCTCTAATTCAGCTCCTTGACAGAGGATCAGACCTACCCAGGGCACACTGCTGCTGGGAAAACAATGCAGTACACACACAAAATAAAAACAACCAGGAATCACAAGGGTACATATAAGAACATACACTTTGTGCTGACTGACGTCAATGCAAGCACAAGCCACTGGAGATTGAGGCTGTGCTCCCTGACAGATGCTTTTCCTGCTTCTTTCTTGGCTCTGATTCTTTCCTTCCTTATTGCTTTACTCAGTAGTCAAAGCATGTAAAACACCATGCAGTTATACTGTGCAACACATCTGTAACACTCCAAACATGAAACCTGAAAAAAAATAAAGATCAAAGGGGGATGTCACCAGCTCCATAACAGAGAGCAACACATGTATGAGAGAGGACATTTCCACAGGGCTTGGGGTGAGCCACTGATGTATCCCAATTCATTCCTTGATACCCAGGTAAGCAAAAAGGAAAGAAAGAGTCAGTATCTCTTTGCTGCTAACACCCCGTCCCCGTAATAATTTACACCAATGTTCAGTGTTGTAAAACTCTCCCCAGATTGCACTTCAAATTCATTTTGCACTCATAAGGAGTGACCAGATGAAAGCTCAGGACCAATGCACTCCTACCTGCTTCCATGTGTCATCCATGAGTTGCCCCACACTCAGAAAACTCAGGATTTTTCTTTTCAGCTACCTGCAAGACGTAGCTTTTGTGTTCAGCTATAGGTTACTCAAAAGGACTGGTGCCCCCTGTGCATGCCTTCTGAATCCTAAAGGAAACTGAAAGAGCCCACCACCCATGAGATATCAGGATTTATATTTCCTGAAATGTATGCCTTGAAATACATCCCAATTCCAGAACAAGAAGGTTACTATAGTTCCTTGAACACAAATGAGGATGTTACATCACTTTTAGAAAAGCAAAGAAGGAAACAGTGATGTGGGACTCTATTCCAAAGTCTGAATTAATTTTTAGTTGGTTGCCGGAGGAACATTTGGATGTTTGATTTTGCTGCACTAGGGAGTTTTCTTTCCATTTCAAGAGTCTGAAAATTGATTTTCTATAACCAGGTAGCATGATATCTCGAAGACCTAGGAATCACTATACCAGGTTTCTTGAACGTGTTAATAACCATGTTTCTTTATTAGCCTGGAAGAAGGACAAGGAGGAGGCAGGTGGTAGCCACTGGACAAATAATTTTCAAAATGTAGAAAATACCAAGCAATTTAAAAGATGCTGGCTGTAGCAAGATTTCTGCAAGTGCTGCTGACTACCAGGGAGATAATTCAGTCTCAGGTGGATGAAGATGCACTTGATTTGTGCAGAATGATGAAGGGCAAATAAGGCAAGGCAGAACAACCCCAGGTCCATTCAGGAACTTCCCTCCATCTCCCTTTAAGCAGCCCAGACAACACCCATATTCTAAGTCTAAACATCATCTGAAAATCTGTGCCTCATCACAGAACTTAAATATCTGTTTTATAAAGGTTATTGAATTTCTGCACATGATAAAATATCTGGTTGAAATACGCCTCAGAATTAGAGCTGAGTGAGAAAGAGATGGTCACTTTCATCTCACAGAGGATTTAGATGTTTCAAAACCTGGTTTTCCTCCAGTTCCAGTATTTCTAGTGTTCTAGAAACTCCCAAAATTCTAGAATAGTATTCTAGATTTCTAAAGTTTGCATTTCTAAAGTTTGTATAAACTGGAAGGGAACAGTCTACACTGAGGTGGACCAGGAGCCCAGGAGGCAAAAGTGCCACTGTCCTGCCAGGGCCTGGAGGAACCCAAACTCCTGGATCCCTGACAGCCACAGGAGAAGTGAAAATACAGTTCGTGTGTATGGCAGGAGGGAGACAAATACTGTCAGAGGGAAAAGTGGTTTCTAAACAGAAATTCAGACTCCTGTCAGGCTGTGCACAGAGATTTGTACATGATACTAATCAAGGAGCTGCTGTGACTGCCGAGATTATTTTGAATATATAGTACATTGCAGTGTCATGTGAAATCTAAAAGACATTCCCTTCACTTTAAATTTTTACAGATTATTTCAGCAGATTTGGAGCTCCATGGCTGCAGAGTCCTTTTACACTCAGTACAATCTCATTCTTTATTTGCTTTGTGAAATCAGATCGATTTTAAAGTGCATATAGATGAGGTTATGTCTGTCTTATTTTTACATCTTGTATTGGATGTGCACATTAAAAGATTGGTTTGCAAAGAGAAACATGGAGAAGAATATAATCAAAGAAAACAATGCTCTTCCCTGTGATTTGGCTAAAGACAAGTTGGATTCTGATAGCTTAAATGAAGCATGCCTAAGGTGTTCATTCTTGTACCTCTGGTTCATTTACTAATATGATTTTACAGAATCTTGACAACTTTAAGTTATATTTACGTACTTTCAAAACGTCTTAGCTCTTGGTGCATCTTCACAGGTGTTTCTTTTGACAGGTGCAAGTTTCCTGTGTACATAAAAACACATGGTCTTTACCAGTACATTCAGTTACACCTTAGAGCTGATCAAAAGTGACGCTATGTACAAAAATGTCACGTAGTTATTGTGTTATCCTTCTGCTCTGAGTACCCTGGACATGCCCTTAGCATTCACAGCAGGCCTTGCAAAGATGTGCATTGGCTTTCTAAGCAGCCCAATAACCTCCAGAGTATCGTAGGTATGATTTGGATAGTGTGCTAAGATCATGCTTAGCAATTATTTTGAGCTGGTTTCAGCATTGCAGAAATGAGGACAGACTAATTAGACTTGGACTCTTCATCTGAAAAGAAGAGACAGCTGAGAGGGGAGATAACAGAGGTTTATAACTATAACTGAAGTAAACACAGAACAATTACTCAATTTTCCACCCACTATGAGAATCAGAAGGCACACCAATTATCAGCAGCAGGATTAAAACAATGAGAAAGAAATGCCTTTTCCCCTAGCATCTAATTAAACTATGAAACTAAGGGCTCATGGAGGCTGCAGAGGCAAAACTTAACAAATGAATTTTAAAAGGGATCAGACAAATTCATGTAACATGAATGTCCACCAGTGGTGAGGGAATGTGACAGTCTGGATGCAACCTTTGGCTCAGGAAGCCCCTTGAAAGAAACCTGTAGCTGGAAGGTACTACTTTGCATTTGTCCTGCTTCTTATCCTCTCTCATAAGAATCTGTTTCTGGCCACAGCTGGAGGCAAGACGCTGTGTGGATCTTTCAACTCACACGGTATAGATGTCTTATATTTCCATTACAGTCTTCACTGGGCTGCCATAGCATTATTTCAGGCATCCATATCATGAGAAATACAGTAACAGGAGAGATGCTGAGCTCCATGGAATGATGAGGAGAAAGTGGATAAGTCCATCATGCCTTCAGCAGTGCAACTGGTCTGAGGTGAGTACCAGGGTGCCCAGTCTGTGGCGCTAGGACAGTATATCTGAGTCCTGAACTACTTCTGCACAGCAAAGTGACTGCACTAGGACATGCATTCAAGTGTCCACCATAATAGGATGGTCACCATGGCAGGAGAGTCACCACAACCTCCTGCAGACCATGAGCAGGGTGGGTTCCGTGGCCTCAGCCAGCACCATAATGTGGAGAACCATCTGCATATATACCCTCTTCAGGACTTTTATTACAACAAGACACCACAAAAGCAAATTAGAGAATTTCTCTCTTGGGGGAGAACAATATGACCCAGACATTACTACAGTTACTGCCTCAGTCCTTGATTTTCAAACTCTTGTACAGTTTGCTGCTGCTCCAAGTTTTGCCATGCTATAAACTGGGAAAGGCACATACACACACACAGAGGCACAGCATTCAGCACATGCAACACATCTGCTTTCTTCTCCAAGATCACCAGCTGGGAGGAAACAGGAACTCTTTATTCAGTGCTACTGCTTTGAACTTTTGCTGCTTGCGACCTCTTCCCCTTCTGAGAAGTGTAGCCACAGGGCACAGTCCTCCATTCAGTAGAATTTAAGTTGTGAGAGAATCAAGACAATGATCTCTCTTGAAAATAAAATTTATTTTGTTAAAGGAATGAAAGAATCTGTCTAGATAAAACAGAAACCTATTTCAGATATCATACAGTAATAAAAACCCCCAAAACTTCTAAGCCAAGGAAATCACTGAGGAATCATTACATACAAATTTCAAATATTGGACACATCACCTCACCAGAGTGATGTAAAGTGTCCTTTTAGGAGCTCACAAATCTGAGAGAAGAATAATCTAAAAGACACAAAACTGAATCAACATACTTTCTACTTTCCTCCTGAATGAAGACTGGGCTCACTCTAGTTTTCTCTTTGAAGAAAACAACAGGGGAAAATGACAAGACAAAAGCTCAAAGAAATAATATAGCTCCCTTTCATCACAGTTCTTTCAAAGCTGATTTTAGATTGTAATTTGCCTGGAATTGCTTCTTGAAAGTCCCTTGGCTTCCTATCTGCTAGTCCAGGTTGAATGAAAGGCACAGTTGCTGCTGGTAAAATAAGCTTTCTCTTTTGAAAGTGTGCCAACTTATGCTGTCTGCCATCAGCAGATGAGCCAAATAGTTCTTCTGAGGAGATAAGAATTTCCAGACAGCTCAGCTATTTGAAGCCTCAGCATAATAATACCAAGACCAAAAAAACAGAAGCGCAAAAGAGAAAATAGTTCCCTCTGTAGCATCCATAAAGACAAAACAAAGAGATAATAATCATCCGCTACCTAATTTAAACTGATGTGAAGAAAGCATGCAAGGGGATTTCAGGAAATGTCAAAATCATTAATGCTACAGCTCAAATATACAGAAAAGGTTTACCTTCTGATCCAGTGTAATTTTATCAATATATAGGTTGCAGGTGATACAACCTTATGTGTGACAATCCAGATTGCCCACCACAAAAAAAAAATTAAAGCAGTTTAGAGAGCCAGATCGTGCTGTCTCTGCCCACCTTCTGCCATTTGCTTCCCTGGAGAAGCTCCAGCCCAGCTTGCTGCTCGTGGAAATGGCCCAAGCCAGATGGGAATAAAAGCATCTCCACAAGAGCAGGCATGGCAGGTGAGGCTGCAGGACCACTCTCTGGAGCAGGCTGCAGAGGGCTGGGTGAGATTCCACCCCCAGAGGAATGTTTGGTCTCTTTGCCAGAGTGTTGTTCATGCAGCAGGGCTGGGAGAGCAAAGCATATCCCCAAACCTCCTAGAAGTCTTAAACAAACTTTCCTTTATTATAATTTTTAGCTGAAGACCTAGATGTTTTATGGAAGCTACTGAGAGGCAAGTACCTTTAATTCCCAATTGCTATCCTTCAGCAGCAGGCAGCCCCCTCGGGGCTGGAGGGGCAATCCCAGATTAAAAGCCTGGCAGGCAGCTGCTGGGTGGCTGTGTACCAGCACCCAGAGGCTGTGTCTGTATCTGGTGGCAGAGATTAATCATCTGGTTGGTTTTCTTCTGCTGAAAAAGGTGTCCTTTCCTTTTTGTTTTCTCCTGTTGAGCCACCACTTCATTTCATTTCATTTCATTTCATTTCATTTCATTTCATTTCATTTCATTTCATCAAGCAATATGAAAATACTATCTTGGAGCCTACAGCATCAAGTGGGGGAGGAAAACCACCCCTGGCCAAAAAGTCCTGATTAAAACTCTACACAGATATAGGAATAGAAAGACATGTTTTGATCTTAATAGTGTTATCTGGGAAAAGCTTTATCCTGGTGATTTTGGAAGCTTTCTGGCTGCCCCTTGCTGAGCAGAGCTGCAAAAAGCTCAGGACAGTATGGATCACACAGCAGTGCTTGTGTTCTCTGCCAGCCTGCTGGGCAGGAGCTGTTTTCCAATCAGTACATCTTGTACAGTGTGTTCCTGTATTTCCACGAAAGCTGGAGCATTTTGTCAGTAAAGCCTTATTCCATGATAAAGTCAGCTGTACAAGCAGAGACAGACCCTGGGAGGGTAGCAGCGTGGGAGAGTCTGAGCCATATCCATCCTTGGGGCTGATGGAGCAGCAAGGGCTGTGAAAGACAGGAAGCCAGTCCAGTGCAGCGTTACTGCGAAAAAAGCTGCTGGCAGGATAAGCAGAAGGATAGAGACAGGATCAGCAGTTAGCTTGGTCCACCTTTCTTTGCTCTGGCAAGGACATCCTCAATCTGCATTCAGATTCTTGGCAAACCCATGGTTCATGAGGATTTTCTACAAAAGTCCTTGCAAAAGCATGATGCTGTAATGTTTATGGATGGCTGCTTTTACAGCGTAATACTGGCATGCTTCATTACAGAGAGGAATATCACTGTAAACGTGAGGAGTTATGTACTTGTCCAGGAAACTGTTCAGACAGAGGGAACTTTGTCAGACATTTACTATAGAAGCTGCTAGCAGAAAGTGTGACAAAAAGGTAAAACCCATGTCACGCCTCACCTGGCAAATTCAGAAGTCCTCTGCTCTGAGGGTGATGACATAAACCAGTAGTTCCAGTTCACTGTGGTTTGCACACTCCAGAGGCTTTTCTTATAGCAAAGCCTATTTGAATTTTATTAAGCCAGCAACACTAGATAAGAACTGGTTGTATATTTCAGGCTGGAAACACATGCCCGGGTCTGTCAGCATACCTAACCCGTCTGAATGAGGGGTCATTAGGGAGAGATCCTGGCATGACACAGATTCAGACTGCTGTGTATTTTTATGAATAATCAGTGGAAAGCAGAGATGTAAAGCTTATTCTACAAGATAACAGCAGCTAAGGCTACAAAGGCAATGACATCCCCAGAAGTTATCACTTTCCTGCAGGTAACGTGCAGGATCTAGGGCTATTTGCACTGAAGATTTACAACCAGGACCTGTCATCTGCATTGAGAAGGGTTAGCTTGAGCAGAACACGGAATAAATGAGCTAGTAGGGAAAAACAAAAAGGCATAAAGAATAGAGAGGGGAGAAATAAATGAGTTGTTGAGCAAGGCTTATGACATTTCAATGAGAAAATCCTTTCTCAGACCACAAAAACGTTTAGAGAGGAAATGTTGCAATAAACCTCAGAGAGGCACTGATGAGAGACTGTCAATTCAATTCTGAATATTTGAGAAGTTGTTAAGTGGACTAATATTAAGTGGGATTATAAGTGTAATGGCATGTAATACGGCTTTTAAGTGACTAGGGAAGCATTATATGAGCTGACAATGGTGATCTGTGGCTGTGGGACCTTAGTAAATTTATGAGAGTTTATTACTAAATTTCATTTATTGCCATCATAAGAAATGCTCACGCATGAGAACCTTACATGAATTGTGATAATTGATCAGCCAGGGAGATGTCTAAATGCATTTAAAGGAAACTTTCAAATACAAATTTCAAATTAACAAGAAAAAAATTGTTAAAATCTGTTCAGGGAATATTACTGTTAGCAGGACATTGACAAGCCCCTTAGGCAAGAAATGTTCCCTGTTATATTTGATCTCAAGTGCAAGAGAAGAAAAGTTTTAAATCAGCCCTCCCAGTACAGATACTCTTCCCAAACACTCAACAGTGCCCATGAACAACACTGAAATCAGTTCACTAGAGGTCTAGGTACCAGCTTGGGCTCTGGTTGCTCGTGTACCCTAATTGCAGCCTCACATTCAGCCTTGCTGCTGTGCTCTAAATCCAGGGAAAAAGCCATGAGAGTTTCTTCAACATGAGTGACACCCAGACTGGAAGGTTGCTCCAGGACCATCTAGTCCAGCATCTGCTCAGCTTTCCCCAAGGAGAAGTGATATGGAGAGATGGGAATGTGAGTGTTTTGTGCCCTCAGGCTGAGCTGGGGGAGCACAGGGTCACGTCCCTTCCCTGCACGACTGTCAGACACTTGTGGATATGGTGTAGAGTCACCAATGGTCACAGCTGGGCCCCAGGAGCAGTGAGGGAAGGAAGGAGGGAGAGAAGGAAAGAAGGTGTCAGCAAAATGATGAAAGGTAGAGGAAGGGAAAGTGTAAGGCAGAAGAGAAAGAACAAAAAAAGAAGGGTTCTTACACATGGAATATGGAGGATCAGAAATAAACTAAGAAATCAATCAAAGAGAAAATATACTTGAAGAACGGACAAAGGACAGTAAAAATTAAGAAATAGAAAGAGAAAGTCAAGGACAGAAGCTAGGGCTGCAAATGCTAATACAGATGTCCAGTGTCAGATCTCACTGAGCCTAAACTGGGTCTTTTTATGTTTAAATAGGATTTTTTAATGGATTTTGTGGATTTTCCTGGTAGTCCAAAGAGCTCCTCTTTCAGTACAATTTCCATTGTACAAGAGAAGACGATGTTAAAACATTGTGACCAACAGATATGGAAAACTAAAGGAAGATAAAAGACTGCAGATTATACAGTGGGCACAATGAATTACATGTTGGTGAAACCAGCCCTTGGCTAAGGTCCTGAGCAAGTAAGAAAGAAATCAAATCATGTAGTCTGGAGCCACATAATTCAACTGGGACCTAAATGACACCAGTCCAGGATCCAGGGAGAGACAGTGACAGCTTCCCAGATGAATTTCCATCTCTTTCTCTACTAACCTCACCCATCTTTACAACTTCCAAACCCTAAATATTGTCCCTTACTCATGCCTAGGTCTTAGTACATTAGTTTGCCTGGCCTTTTTTTCAGGCATTTTTATTTGAAAGCCTTAAAATACATGTATATTCCATGATCTCGACTGCTTGGTAGATTAATTTGTTAGAAGGCTTTCAGTAAATTAAACTGTTTAACATGAGACAGTTTTCCACAGGACAATGCTGAAACAGGCAATCAGATCCAAGAAGCAGTTCTGATTTTTACTGCAGCAGAAGCACTGTCAAAACCCTGGAGAAAGCATCTGGTAAATTAACAGAGTATTAAATACAACCAAATAATATAAAGTCAAGAGACGTCACCTGTGTAGCCTTGATGGGAGTTTACTAAATGTGTTCATTTTCTAAAGGCAGACGGTCTTTGGAGCCTCTCTGCTGTACGAGTCTGGGAATGAGCTGGGAGCAGAAATCAAGAGTTTTCATGTGAGAGGGCATCTGCAAAGAACGAGTGGTGAGACAGCAGAGCTGTTTCCAGTACTTCAGAAGCAGGCAGTAGGCCACTGGCATTTTAAGCTCACATTTGTATTTGTCCAAGATGTTTTCTTTGGTGATACATTTCCAGTCAAAGATGTGTGTGTGAGTCATTGGTCCTGCATCACTGGGACACAAACACAGGTCCATCACCACTAAGCCACCTGTGGAACACACAGGCAATAGGAAAGCAAATGGGGGGAAGGAGAAATCAGAGTCTGCCATGATCATCAGTCATGATGACTGTCCCTCTGTACTCTCACTGGTGAGGACACACCTCAAGTACTGCGTCCAGTTGTTGGCCCCTCACTTCAAGAAAAACATTGGAGGCCAAACGAGCTAGCAAAGGTTCTAGAAAATAAGTCACGAGGAACAGCTGAGTGCACTGGGGTTGTTTAGCCTGCAGAAGGGGAGTCCTTAACATTCTCTACAGCTGCCTGAAAAGAGGGTGTAGCCAGGTGGGGGTCAGTCCCTTCTCCCAGGCAACAAGTGACAGGACAAGAAGACATAATCTCAAGCTGCACCAGGGAAGGTTTAGGTTGGAAATCAGAAAGGAATTTTTCACTGGAAGCGTGGTCAGCCATTAGTAAGGGCTGCCGAGGGAGGTGGTGGAGTCACTGTCCCTGGAAGTGTTCCAGAAATTATTGGATGAGGCACTCAGTACTATAGTTTAGTTGACGTGGTGGTGTTCTGTCAAAGGTTAGACTCGATGATATTGGAGGTCTTTTCCAACCATAATGATTCTATGATTCTATGATTCTATGATCTATTCTCCTTGTCTTTCCCTTTTCTAGTCTTTCTAACCATTAGCCCACTAGAAAAAAAAATTAATTGTAGTTACCTATAATTTGCCCTCTTGTGTATGTGAAGTGTTGCAAGCCAGCAAAGTGATGTCTGAGCGCCACAGTGTGGGTTGAAGTCTGCTCTGTACACTGAATCTGCTTCTCTCACATCTCTTTGAAGTGCAGATGTAAACATCCTTGCTCATGAGTCATTAAGAGCCTGAGAGGTTTTGAATGAAGGCTGGGCAGCTCAGTGAACCAATATGCTTTTAATGAAACTGCGATTTGATTTTTAAAAAATTAATTGGGCACATTGTTGACGTATTTTCTCTCTTATTTCCAGGTACCTGTTAGGAATGGACATCTAGGGTAAATAAGGACAAAAGAGCAAACTCTCACTGGAGGGTTACTAGCTACAGCTCTACTTTTCAAATTAATTTCTTGTCTTTCTTGCTCCAAAATCAGAGCAGGAGAGCAGGAACACTGTGTCTTATGTCCTATCCCTGGTGACAAGATTTATGAAGCCTTTGATCAGATTTCTCAGCACACAAAGCAGAGTCTGAGTCACTGAGATGTTCCTGTGGTAGGACCCTGGAAAGCTCAGAGGACTAACTTAGCAATATTACAATTCCTGTTACATACATGTCCCTCACCAAGCCCTAACCCACGGCAGCATCCCTTACTACCCTCTCCTGTCTGGATGCAGGTGTGGATGAGGGACACAGTGCCAAGGAGAGCAGGCTGGTTCCATCCCATTCTCTCCTGGCCCTACGTGTTCATCTCCTACTAGAAAATCAGCATGTATTATTTATACTCACTTAAATTGAAAGTGTCCCTATTCTTCTTTCCCCTTTCACCCTGTTTCTCATGTCTTGAAATTGTGGTAATCCCTTCTTGCCCCTTCTGTATCTGCTTGTCTGAAATCTTGTTTTCAGAATACACATACATATACTTGGCAGCTCAAGCACTGTAAAAATTAGAAAACAGCTTTTATGAACTGATGTGCTTGTGGCAACATATGGTGGTGACTTTGAATCTCAGTATCAAAAGAAGACTGTTTTCCTGGGACTTCATTTGGAGTTCTATAAATACTTTGTGTTTTCATTTTAAAAAACAAATTTTTGTGCATTTTCAAACTGAAATGAAACTTCTGGAGATCTCAAAATGTCTCCCTCCTGAGAGAGAATCTAAGGTTAATGGTACATAATATGCAAAACTAGTCCCAAGAGATAATGCAGAGAATATGACAAGGAAAGAAGTTCATTCCTCTAGTGTAGATCAGATACCAAGGTCACAATCCACACATCTTTTGCCAGAAAAGACCTTGCAGAGAGAAAGCTTCTTGCATCTAAGAGAATCCCTGGACAGTATGTCACTCTTTCTATCCACTCACTTTTCATCTTTATTCCCATCTAAATAGTTTTGAGGAGCAGAGGCGAACAAAAAAATAAATTCTAAGGAGCGCGGGCAGCTCCAGGACTAAAAGACTGATGCACCTTGCCCTGAAGACACTCAAGAGCGAAAACTGAATGAGCTCTGGATATATCCCTAAATCCTCTAATGACTCATCAAGTATTAAATCATTTTTGTTGTAGTTAAATAAATTGCCTGAGAAAAAAACCCATAGTTGAATGCTTTCAATAGAGATTGGATCTTGAAAAAAGAAAAAAAAAGGCTTTTTTCTCCTAAAAAGCTATTTTCTTATACAACTCTCAGTATCATTTTGAATGCAGGAGGAGCAGCACAGAAAAGTAACTTGAACAGCAAACTCGGCAGGAGCTGGAGGCTTGGAGCTGCTGCCTCACCCAGGAAAATGCCCATTTCTTTGGAGGTGAAGGTGCTCCTACTGAGGTGAATGTAACAGGAGCCATTAAACACAGAACGTTTCATCAAACCTTTGCCTGTGATGAGAAGAAGCCCTGGCTCTTTGTTGATGCTGACATCAGCAGGGATGGATGATCCCACCACATCTCAGCTCTCGTGAGCACATACTGGAGGAGCTCAGAGTAGTGAATGCACCACTACCTCCAACTTAGGAGTGTGCCAGAGGGCAAACCCAGGACAATGGGGCAGAGCCATCATGAAATGTGCTCTCCCTCCACTGTCTCCCTCCAAAAAGTCTGGTATCACCACTCTCTATGGTCCCTAGTGCTGACAGTGAGATCTCAGCAGGAGTCTGTCTTGACCTCTTCACTGGCAGTCAAGGGTCAGGTTTAGGGCCTGTGGAAGAAATTGGACTTGCCTGATTCTAAGGGAGGGTCTGAATCCCCTTTCCATCCAAAAGCTTCAGGTATGGGAAGGATCAATTTGAAGAAAGAAAACTGGTGTTGCCCCAGAGCAGGGTCACTCAGAGGCTGGTCATGCCTTCCTGCACCAACTGAGGTAGACACTGAAGGAAATGGTGCCATTTGGTACCACACGGTTCAGTGCCTTTAAGATTAAATCTTTAGGAGCCAGGAAACACTTAGCTTGCTTAAATTAGATCCTCATCTTTCAGTCAGAATTGTAGTTGTAGGTGCACCAGCTGATGGAACAGTTATGAAGACATGCACTGTAAGACAACTGTCTTGAACAATACCATCTTACTTAAAGGCACAAAACAGTGCTGTTGAATACAGTAATGATTTGATATCTGGGAGAATGCCTATTCCTCTCATCCTCTATCTCAAATACTGAAAACTTGAACAATGCCCTGATCCAGCCCTGGAAGTGTTGGTGCAACTCAAGGGACCAAACAGCCAGGGGCAGCTCAGTCCAGTTCTTTGTGGCCAAGCACTCTGAATCACTTTGGCCAACATCAGATTTTATTGCTAAAAAGTAAGCGTATCAAGACCTTGATAAGCAAGGAGATATAAGGATCAAATGAAAAGACTTTCCATAATCAAACCATTTTTACTGGGGCCATGAGGGCATTTTGTGTTTTTAGCAGAGATGTTGTGTGAACATATGCTATTTCTCTAATACTTTATCTTTGATAAATGTATAGAAACTTCTGGCACTCAAGGGTGAACCATGAGGCCCAGTGATGTTTACATAATCTGAAATAGTAGTCTGTTTGCTGGCCTAGCCACACAGTGTTCACATTGATGAGGGTATCTTTGCTGGTACCTGCCACACATGATTTAAAGTGCACTTGAGGAAGTCTCCTACTGTGACTTCTTCATTCTTTGAAAGCTACTGCAGAAAGGTTGGTAGGGCTGAATGATTGAAATGATTTATAGTGCTTGTCTGTTGGGTGAATGATTAAACAGCACAAGTCTGGAGGAAGAAATAACACAAAAGGTTATTCAAGTGCACTTGAGTTGCTAGAAATACCTCATAAAATACACCGTACAGTTTGAGAAACAACATTTAAGGATGGATGATTACCAGTGATATTCAAAGACATCTCAATTGGTGCTATGTATCATAATCTAATTTCTTCTAGCAATTGTAGCACTTTGTATTTTCCACTCTTTTTTTCCTTGTAGATCTGACATGCTCTGTACAGCAGAGCCTACAGCACCTAAGACTTCAACAACAGCTTTTGCTTCTTTTTTGATAGAGGATTTTAGAACAATTACCAGTCAATGTAAAATAATGTGTAATTTCAAACCTAGCTTTGTAATGAACTGAAAAGCTCTGAAATTGCTGTAATTACCATCTCCTGAAAGGGAGTAATTCCCAAAAAATTACAGTAGATGATCTGAACAAAATGGAGAGGAAAATCACACTAAGTACCTGGTATGTTTGCAAGGCTGTGGTGTTACATCTAGTACAGCAGGTGCAAAAACGTGCCATGCACATGATTTGTGGTACAGACACTGCCAGATACACCCCGAAGTAAAAAAATGAGTATAAGTGTTTCTCTTTTCTCATGAAGGAATTTTGTATGATCAATTGCTTAAACTCTGATCCACGATGATGTCACTTCTGCTATTCAAGACTTAGGTAGGTTGCACTTAAAAAATTTCAAGGAACAGATCCGTGTAGAAAGTATTTCTCTTCGTTCTCATTCACTCACGGGACACTTGGAACAAAGTTAAACTAAACTTTCCTCATTTGAAACAGTAACAAAGAAGGGACGGAGGGAAACACGGCTGCATTAAACCTCGGGCAGTCCTTTGTGGTGCCTTTATCTTCGTTGAGGGCATCACTACGAAGGGAAAAGTCGGTTCAGAGACAGATTCAGATCTGCAAGGAGGCCTCCCATAGTCTAAAAGAATCTTATGAAAATGACAGATAATGACAGCAGTGGAAGTAAAACCTAAATGGTCCAAAAACAGCTATTGTAATTTTTAAGTTTTATCAGACTACTTAATTCTCAATATTAAAAATGAAGAAGCTGATCTAAACCAACCTAAAAACAGGACTAACTAAACTAAAACTAGAGCAGAGAACAAGAAAGGGTTTATTAAACAAAGAAGACAGTAAGCAATGAGATCTCTAAACGAGCAATAGCAGGAAAACATTTACAATTTCTTGGAGGTAGAAGAAAAGGTGCAACAAAAGGTAAGGGGAGCAACTTGTCTCCAGCCTGCTTTATAGAATGGCTGTAAAGATGACTGAAAACATTTCTAAAAGCACAACTGTCACAATACATAATGAAATGCTTCTAAAGAGAAGATATATGATGGGATGTGCAGAACAGAAAAGGGGACAGTCAAAATTAAATCCCTTCCATTTGCAAAAATAGGGAACGTTGACTGTTTCTGTGATCTGAAGTGCAGGGACTGGAGTTTTTTGTTGACATGGGAATTTTTCCACTGAGTTCATAATAAGATGGAACCACTGGAAAAAAAAAAGGAAAAGAAAAAAAGAAACACTGAAGAAATGTACCAAAATGAGTTGTTGAATTTCAAATGCTAGTCAGCAGCAGTGAGAGCCTTTCTGGAGAGAACATGCAGTCCTCTGACTGGAATGAAAAATAGTTTTGTTCTGTAAAGTCCCTGCTTTGTGGACTGGACTTAAACACAACACAATCAAGACTTAAAAGGCAAAATACAGTCATCTGTGAGAGTGGTTGACTGCAGAGTGCAACTGCAAGATACGGTATCTCACTGAGCTACCAAGAATATTTTGGAGTCCCTTCTCTGTACTGAAAATGTGACTCTAATGTTATCTCTCTATTTTATAACTATTATAACTTTGCCATTTACCACAACGGTAAGTGGTGCCATCAGGAATAATTGCTTGGTTCCTGCGATCTAGATTCCTGATGATGTCCTTCATGCCAAATATCTGGTTAAGCCTGAATTATTTGTACATGGCAGCTCTTAGTATTTTGTTAAACTGGGAATAGCTGTTCCATACTCTGAATAGTTTTTTTTTGCAGTTTAAGGGTGAAACCTCAAATTCTCTATCTAAAGGCAACACTATTATGGAGTTCAGTTTAGAAATTAACAAGATTTGGATCTGGAAATTGATCCAATTTTGCCCACATGTCACTGGCAAAAGAGTGAAGGATGTTGTGCAACCATAAGCTACATTAGCACAAAATGTATTTAGAACATAAAGATGTTTCGCAGAAGTGAAGCAATTTGGAATAGCTTTAGATCTAAGCAAGCTTGTAATCAGACCCCTAAGACAGACTTTAATATCTCCAGTTAAGTTAATATCTTCTAGTCTTTTATGGTGATGATGCAGTCTTCACTTCACAAGTGTGAAACCAGGTCAGTAAAAAGTAGACATATTTATAGATGAGTAATGATGAAAATTAGGAACTACCCTCCACAGAAAGAAACAAACGTAAGCTAAGAGAAGACAAGAAAGGTGCTAGAAGCCTCTACCAAAGACAATGATCTGATAACTTGATTGACCTGGGATGAAATTAGACATGATATAAGGAGAGAAGAACTGGCTGAAAAAACTCTCAAGTTTGATAATATCAGATAGTAACTTGGGACAAGAATGTGCCATGATCACTCCTAAAGTTACTAACAGATTCCCAATGGGCAATAGGCTTAAGAGGCTTTTTAAATGATAAACTTATGCCACACACACTGCCACAGGGGTGCTGGAGGAGGAATGCCTACACTTTATTTACATTTTAAAGGTTCTATCAGTGTGGATTAACCATTACAAGCATGCTGAGAATGTACTTGCTTTCAGGGTCATCCAAGTTGACTTTTCTCTCCAGAAAAATGAAAGGCTGCCTCTCATTTACACAACTATGGCCAAAAATAAATCATCTATTGTCTGTATCTCAATTTATGCAAACCTGTTGTTTTAGAAATAATGTAAAATTACTCAGAGACAATCCCAGGTCAATGGGTGGTTTTAAAGCTATCTGTACGTCAGTGCTACCAGAAAAGACAGTGATTGAGACCAGAAGATGACTGGGAAGGTGTTGGCATGGAACCAGTATCACCAATGCAGTAGTGAGACCAGGAAATGGGAAAAGAAGGTTAGTTAGGTGTGGTATTGAAGATAAATTGGCTCATTCCTTTCCAGTATTTGATGAAGAAATTTTTATTAGCTTAGCAATAACCTGCTTGGTGTTATGTCTATTAAAGATCTTCTTTCTGCACTGTCCTCACTGGTTTGGGGAACATGGTCTGTTCTGCTATAGATCATCTCTATGGATCTGCGAATATAGGTTTATGTAAAATAGGAGAAGATAGATTAGATAGATTAGATAGATAGATAATGTGATTTTATTTCTCTCTTAGAAAATATAATCCATGTGTTTAGATTCCTAAGCACTTAATTAGTTAGGACAAATGCTCCTCATTCAGCATTGATGAGACTTGAGAAAGCAAGAAATATTTTCTCTAGCTTGAGAGCCTTGAGCTACAGGTATTTTATTTTATTATAGAAATTTTAAATAGCATAAACTAATCAAATTTAAACAGCAAAAGAAATTACTAATACCCTGAATGTCAGAAGACACATGGATATAAGCCAATAAATTGGCTAAATAAATGTCTAGTGAATATTAGTTCCCCTTAGGAACATTGCTAAGCTTGATTTAATTTATTAATACAGTTTAGTAGTTATGATTTCAATTATGAAAATATAGTAATATGAAGCAAGCAGGATCTTCTTCTAGGTGATGCCTTGCTCATTTTGTTCCATGTTAGGTTTACAAAAATATGGCCATGCCTGTGTATGAAGGAAATGTAATTCAGCATACAGGAATTACTGCCAGCGTTATGCACGCCACACAGGGAATTGGCCCAATCGCCTTAACAGGATTACTCCTACTGGTTACAAGAGCTGAAACATATTCTGGAGTGCACTCAATACCTCATTGACAGCACACTGAACATATTAAGCCTAATTAGTCAGCAGTGTAAGATCAAGAAATACACCCAAATTTGTTGCTGGTTTGACACAACACTGCATCACAGTCCTTGATTTCAGTCTGTCACAGAGACCTGCTCAGTATATTTTCCTCTCATTTCTGTGTTTCTTTCTGTTCCCTGTGGCTGAACATACATGTAAAGTTTTGAAATTCTTGGTGAAAGGTACTCTACAAATGCAAGGATAGAAACTCACATTATCCAACAAAAGAGTCAGCAACCCACAGCAGTTTGATTCCTTCTCAACAGGTTTGAAACTGAAATAGTTCTCACGATAACCTTACCAGTTCTCCGAATTATTCAGTTCTCTCCCTCCTCAAACACTGCTTAGAAACTTCAGCATGTGAGTCACCCTGCCTTTATGATAAGTGTGCTGAGGCACACTGAAGGGATTTCATTAGAATTCTCTTCAGGTTGGAATAGATTATAATAAGATTACTGTCACCAGGAGAGGGAAAACTGCAAAGGTAGATAAGAAATTCTAAAGGTTGCTGGAGGTGTAAGGGATCCTAGAAAAATAGGACTCTTTCGAAATAAACAAACAAATCAAATCCCGTTAGGAAACTGATAAAAGCAAAATTGCAGAAATGGTTGAAGAATTGTGTGGAAGAAACATTCCACATTTTCTTGAAGTGCCAGTGGAAAAGAATTTGCAGAACATATGAATTTTAAAAGGAAGACTTTGAGGTTAACTGCTTTAAACTTTAACTCTCAGAAGAAAAATGTAACAGTTTCCCAAACATACATAACACTTTTCACAGAACAGCTGGTATAATATACTGCCTAGAGCTGATGAAGTACCCTCCAGCTGGATCCGAAACTTGTCCCTGATGCAGGAGGAGAGATTCTGGATAGAACAAACCAGGAGACTGCAAGAGAAACCTAAAAGAAAGCACCATTTCTACCTCACTTACATGCAGACTTGTTGATAAACAGTGTAAAATAAATACTGATTTCCACCCCAGGTCAACCCATACCTTCATTCCCTTGTAACATTTGGAAGGACTCACGTTCTTAGGACCCTTGTGCTCCCCTTAGAGGGAACAAATTCAAAACACAAGCAAGGCCAATTGATTGCCACCTTTAAAGCCTTCTTTTGCTGTTTTCCTGCTTTAACAGCAACAACTGAGAATTTTAACAGCAATTATGATGCAGTTCTGCTGGGAATTGCTGGCTGTCACAGCATCCAACATTTTCTTACTGTTTCATTTTAGCCTCTCATCTGACTGCTGTCTTCTGTCTGCCTTTATGTTTCTGCTCTTTGGGAGAGGAATCACTATTTTTTTTCTGTCTTTCTGCTAACAAAGAGTCCTGCAATTGAGCTACCACCATGCCATGGCAGAATAACAATAGTAAAGCATTTTCAAGGACCAAGAATAGGTAAAAATGGAAGATGGGGAAAACTTCCATCCATCCTTTTTCTTTGAGATGGGAGACTCAGCAGGAACACAAATCCCCTATGTGCATTATTTGGTGATGGGACAACAATATGGGTGTGTGATTTGAGTTCCAACACACATTTTATTAAAAAGATTCTCCCAAAAGATATATACATACCCCTCTTTCATCTCTCCCAGTCTCCTCCCACAAGTGAGTGAAATTTATCAGACCTAACAAAATAAGGAACCCTCTATTTCTAGGAATGTTTTTATGGTAAATAGAAGTGACAAACACCAGGAAAGCCAAAAGAAAAAGAAGAAAAAGAAGCATGTTTAGCGCATTCTCTCTTGTAGGGTGCTGCTGCCAAGTCTACCTCTATAATAAAACACCCTCTCTCGTAACAAGTTATGAATATTATAAACATTGTTACAATGAGCAGTTCCCTGCTTCTTATTTTTCAAACATAGGAAATACTGTATGTTCTGTATATTTTGTGTCATTTGCCAAAGATTATGTTACTGTGACCAAAACTGTGTTAAAGACAGAAGTGTGGTCCTCCAGTATCCAGCCTGGCTAGTTGCAATGAATTTCTTAACAATTAGAGATATTTCAGTATATCAACACTCTAAGCATTTAAATTTTAAAAAAATAAACAAATCATGCAAACAGTTTATGCAGTTCTGACACACCTCCACAATACCTTCTTACTGTTCTATATATAACCACATGAAATTTAGTGCAAAACTTAGCAATATAAAACTTTTGGAATTCAATCCTATCTCTGAGTACATACACTTTATGTCAAGAGCAACATATTTCATTCATTCATACACTCATCAACACCATTCCCATCCTTACAAACTTCACTTAAACACATTTGAACTCTGGTGAATGAGAAAGCACAACTTACATTGCCTTCTAATTGAAAAGAAAATCCTTGATCTTGTTCATTTTTTGTCACTGCAGCTAAAAATAGAGATCCCTCAAAGTCATATGTTATTTCCTAGAAACATGGCAATATGAGTAAATCTGATTTATGCTGTTATGTGAATACTTGGACCTATGGATGACATCTGATTTCTAAGTGAAGGTGCAGGACAGAAACATTGCTGAACAATATGCAGGTTTTGGTGCCGATTTCTCTTTCTTGAGCGCAGGATACAGATTTGGCTTTTACACATATCCACTTTCATTTTAAAGTGCTTTTTAACCCTTAGTTGGACACTGAAGGTATTCAAAGGATCTTTTCCCCCTGCACTGAATGTAATGGTTTTCAAGAACCTGCTTCATTGACTACAGGGGTAAGACTGGACTATAATTTGCACTTCTCCAGTCACAGCTGACACTTGCGTAATATTATGATTGCAGTAGGTCTGTTTTAATCACAGCAGTTTAAGAAAAAATGGTTGTTAAGGACTAAAGCATTTGGATAGATCTCCAGGGAACACACAGTGCAATTAGGAACTCTCATAATCCCATTTCTGAAGAATACTGTGTATTGGATCCTCTGGTAAAAAGAGACTGCAGCTACACCAGAAGCATCCATATGGAAATTGCTGCACACATTCAGTCTACATGGCCATTCAGTCTGCAGTCTCTCTCTCCAGACTGCCAAGGCACTGATAACTGGGCTGTTTTGTTATCTGGGTGCTTCATCACTAGGAGTGCAAATAATCATTGTGCACTCAACAGAGACAAAAAAAAGGGCTGTAACTCATTAAAAAGGCAGGATTTGGTGCAGTGATCTGAACAAAAATGAACAATGATTTGAACAACAATGTTCCATATTGCTTTACCTGTTTTTGCCCTCAGCCACTACTGTGAAGTCCCAGGATATTTCGCTACTGAAGAATATTAGCTTTATAAGTAAGATCCAAGACACACAATTTTTGAAAACAAGGGTCACGTAATGATCAGAGCTTTCTAGCCCTAAGGAGTCATCTTGTATTGTTGAGTACATCTTATTTAAAGAAACAACATTTGAAAACATATTCTTTTTTTGGTGTGTCAGCTGTCTCTAAATATACAAATGGAACTTCCTCTACTCCTAAAACTGTCAACTCAAGTAAGGTATATCATATCCACAGGGCTTGGTTTGCAAGCATTTATCTTATACATTTACATCTGCAGGGCTGAATTAGTGTACTGCTTCCTAACCCTTGACTCACAGCTCACAAGAAGACCTTAGGAGAGATTCAAAGTTCTTATTCTTCCATCACAAACTCAGGGAAAATGGAGCTGAAATGGCAAATCACTGTATCTGTCCTCCAAGTGCAAGGCCAAATTAGCTGTGCATAAGACATTCCTGACAGATTGGCATTTTATTTGAAAATACTCATGATGGAGAACCTATACCAAGACAACTCCAGTTTTACTGTCTGTACTATCCAAAAGATTTTCCTCAAGAGTCAATATACTCCTCAGGTGCTCATCCACAGTGTAGCCACAGAAAAGTCTGTTCCTCTCTCTATTCAAGCTATTTTTTAAGTGTTTGACAGCAATTTCTATGCAACTCAAGTTCCAGTTACTGGTCCAAGATATATTCTCACTGCTCTGCTGTTATGGGAAATAAAACAATCTTCCTATTGCCTCTCTCTCTTTAGCACATCAATCATAAATTTATCCTTATCTTGGTATATGCAATTAATTTACTCTCTTTTGTTTGTTCATTTCTTCCCTCACTCTCCTGAGCCTTGTGTTCACTAAACTGAATCGTTGTAGGGAAAATGGGATCCCCATCCATGGAAATAATAATTTGACTGGACAAGACCCTGAGCAACTTGTTCTAACGACAAAGACTCTTTGAGCAGGCAGTTTGACCAGATGACCTTCAGATTCCCTTTCAGACTAAACTATTCCATGATTAATATTTGTAGGTTGGAACACCTAGGATGAATGTCTAAATTAGCCTTTCCTAAAGTATCATCTGCTCCAAATTAATTGTCAAGAAGCAGATTACATTTAACACCCTTCTCTCCTACCCATGATGGATGAATCATTATCTCATTGTGAGGGAAAGGTGTGACTCTAAAAAACCTAATGCAGTAGCAGTTGTTTGCTGAACAAGTATGTCCTGAGGCTTAATTGGGTAAGGGAATTACATCTCCTTTTTCCTCATTTGAACCTGGTCACAAAATCCCTGCTTTTGATTACCTATTCTGATTGATTGCCACTGGGTTTTTCCATTTCACATTTTAAATAAATTTTCCTTCCTCCTCACAGTGGCTGGTCTGCTCACAAATATTCATATGTTTAAGCATTCTCATCGACTGGCATCAGCATTAGCCAGCATGTGTTTTCTCCTCTCAGCTTTGTGCTTTCCAGAGGCTAAGAACACAGCAGGAATGATGACTCTTGCTCTCCTGGGTGACTGAGTCACTGGTTCAACTAAATGAAACTCCATTAATTATGAAGGAGTTAGCAATAAATAAACAAACTCTCATCTGTGAAGATTTGTTTTATCCAGGTTTAACCATAACTAATTGCTTCTTTAGTAAGTGTTGGAATAAGTGAACAAATTTTTATGTTACAACAACTGTACTGGAGTGTCTTTTAAAGGAACAGCTTTTTATTGCTGATTGCATTTTAGTAGGTGAGCATATAAATGAGAAACTTATTATTCATCTAGGAGCTCTTGTATCTTGCTCCTCAAACATAATTATTTTAGTTCAAAGTCTTCCCTTTACTTCCAGTAAACAATATATCTCAGGATTTTAATGCACAATCCACTCTTTTCCTACCCATCGTGGGTGCTGCAATGCAACAGAGGTGAGTGTTCTGCCAAAAAATCTGTGTGCCTTGTTCATATTCATCCAGTTGGGACAAATCAACTACTACTTAGAAAGTTAGAGCAGGAGGCCAGTCATGCCTCTAGAAAAGTCTTGAAGTGCAAGGTTCAGTCTCACTGCAGATTGCTAGGAAAAAAATACAGGTCTAAAGTGTTTATTGTAGGAATGGATTGGTCACAAGGTATTTAGCACACCCAGGGGAAACAATGAAATGTAATGATTGCAATATTGTGAAGTGCTTTACAAACTCTCCCCCGCACTCTTAAGGCAGCAACCTCATCACAACGACATTGTCCTGATGAATAAATAATTTCAACCACAGGACAACCATGAAGAATCTCTCTCTGCTCTGCTAGATGCATGCTTAGGAAAGCAACATCTTTGACCATTGGCTTTCTGAGTTTTCTGTGTGCTGTTCACTAATTTTCTGTTCTAAGAGGTGATTAATCATGGAGAACCACATCTCTTGCTGCTAAATTAGCATTAAGAAACCATTAAATATCTCAAAGTAAAATTAACATCCTCTCTGTCCTTCTCTCCATATATGTACCAACAGATCAAAATATTTATAATTTTTTACTTGTGATTTCTCTTATGCAAGAAACACTTTAAAAGATGTTAATTTTCCATTGTATTGAAGTTCCAGGAGTCAGAAGGTAATCTTATGCTGCTCAGTAGAGAATAGAAGTATTTTGAAAATATCTGCACTGGAAGTGTGTTTATCCCAACTTTTTCACTTTTCCCTTTTGGGGCCTTTCATGCAATCACCAAATATCTATAAATTTTCACCAAAAAAAGCCCTTTACTTTTTAAAAAAAATATAATACAACTTTGGAAATATTTGTACGATTATCCACCTCTCAGAGCAAAGAATGCCAAAGTTGTCAACAGTTTCTAATCCATGTATCAACCAGTCACAGAGCTTCCCTTTTTTTTCCCTTAGTGGGCTGAGTCTGTCAAAAATAAGTAATTGGCCAGAGAGGAGGGAAGGCAAGTGCTGAATGATGCTGCAGGCAGTGGTGTTTCATGCTAGTCAAAACCCTGGTATTATATCATTATTTTTAGAGAGGGAGATGAAGACTACAGCCTTTTTGGGTGCAGGAAGGATGGTCATCTTCACATGTCTTGCAAATTGACCACCTGACTACTAAATGCACTACAGTGCATTTACTGCTTGAATCATACTTGGACTCCAGAGAGAACATCCACGGAGATGGAGGACGGCAAATGTTCCTTGTCATGGAGGATGTCCTTGTGAACAGGAGGTGGTCCCAGAGCTGAGCACAGGGCTCAAGGTACACTCTCAAATTCAGCAGCAGCAGGTCATCACCAGCCCTGGTATTCACATGAAGTCCTCTTCTCAAGTTTCAAATATAACCGCTCCCATTTGTTAATTAAATGGTTCTTCTCAGAGCTGCTAGGTACCTCCTACAGCAGGAACTTTGGAGAAGGTCATTTATTACTGATGTATTTTTAATAGAGCAACTGTCTCTGAGGAAATCATTGATCATTGCAGCTAATGACCAGAATATCATACAGTGTAATTAATAATTATATCAGCACCAGCTAGTCATTTGAAAAATAGAATTTTTGACCTTTATAGGGTTTCTAGTCCTATACTAATATCTACGATAGAGGTTGAACAAAGAAAAAACAAGTTTTAGGGCTCAGAAAACATTTAATGAGAATCCACTCGGATACAAAGTAAAAAATGGTCACAGAGCCACTATATGTAGCCCATCATTTTTTCTTGGTGCAGCCACAGAAACTGAATGATCTTCTCCCCTGCATAAAATGAATATGTATTTGCAAATGAGGAAAATTACATTTATGGCCTTTATTTGCAATATGTTCTTGTTCTGTTGCCTGTCTTATTTTGAGCCTTTAAATAATCTTTAAATTCGCCCCTGAGCAGACAAAAAAAAAGTGCATGTCAGGCTGACATTGAGTCAAGCAAGAAAACAAAAGCAGGAGGAGGATGCAAAACAACACACAAAAACCTGAGACCTCTTGGTCTCAACATAAAAGGACCTGAATGGAAAAAACAGGGCTCCAAGACAATGTCACACGTTTATTGATCAGGTAGTTAGCTGTTGGGAAGGGCTAATCGGCTCATACTTCCTTTGAGCCTAGCAGTGAGGATTTGGAGAATGTAAAATTGAAATGTTTCAGACATACTGAGAGAGAAGCCAGGTCAAGGACAGTGTGACAGAGCAGAAGAAACTGGAGATATAAGCTCAGAGGAATATAGAAGTTTAAAATAAAATAAAAAGACAACACAGCAATACACTAGAGAACAATTAAATGTTACTTTGTACAAGCAACAGAAATAGTGCAAATCTGAGGTAATTACCAGCATGTCAAATAATCAAGAGAGAACAAACCCCACCTAACATGGACTACTTGCAATGGTAAACATCCCTGTATATGGAACAACATTAGAACACAATGGATTTATTCATAGGTGTCTATTGTAAATCATAATAACCTTTGTGTGACCTTGTTTGATTATCAGTCATACTTCCCAGATATGTTTTCTCCCATATTAGTACAGTACCTTGAATTCCAACAGTGCATTTTAAGAGTCAGATGTAAAGACCACACCAGGAGGGACCAGCAGGGTCTGTCTGGGGACAGGACTTTTCTTCCACACTGCCACAGCTGAGGCTGTGTCCATGGGTAGGCAGCAGCTCTACACGGGCAAGTCAAGCAACACTTCACAGAGTGCTTCTTCCAGGAATTCAAAAGTGAAAAACAACATCATATAGTACAGAGCCTGATAGCAAATGTTTCTGTGGAACAATAACCTTTGAGCCTGCGTGTGGATGAACCACTTTCTTTGTTCTCCTTGCAAGGCAACATTCATCCAGCTGCCATAAGCAGCTGCCCCCATCCATCTCTGAGGCTGCTCCCACCAGAACTGGCTGGATTCTGCTGTGAAAGGAGACCCGACAAGGCCAGGTGGAAAACATGGGGAAAACAGCTACTGTTTCCAGTTACATGGCATCGTGGCAACTGTCCCTTAGCTCCCATGGAGGCACCAAACAATGCCCTGGCAGGAGGATCATTCTTTGGCATGATTCCCCTTAGGATGCAGGCACATCACTTGCAGGCTGCCATGCAAAGCAGCTGCCTGGGAAAAGAGTCAGCTTTCCTACAAAGTAGACTTTAGAGCATTTGATCATAGGTTCCTTTCAATTCACTGCACTTCACATACTTATAATTAACAACAAAAAGAAGTGATGAGAGCGTGCACATTCTGCGAGAATCTTCTACTTTCCTAAAAGTTTTCACTGTCCTGCTTCATCACCCCAAAATGCCCATTTGTACATATGAAGACCAGAGGATGCCTATTCCTGTGAACATAAGTCCTGAAAGGTTTAGCAGGAAGAGTGAGAAAGAGAAGATGTGGATCAATAAGAAAAATCTCAAAGAAACCACAACTGACTGTGGATAAGATGGCAAACCACAAATAGAAAAGTAGTAATCAAACCAAAGGCTCCTACAAACACAGTCTCCTCCAACAGTGCAGAAAATCTGGCCTGGGGAAGATTTCAGTTACAAAGTGCTCTATAAAGAGAGAGAAAGAAAAAGAAATTGAATTAATCCCCTGCCCTGACAGGTCTTGACTTTTAATCACAGATTTGAAAAGTATTTTCTGCTCTCCTGCTGTCTAGTTTTCTAGACACTAAATCTCCCTTTGTGTTGGTCACTATCCCATCAAACTGCCAACCATCACTGTCTCCCACTTTGCCTGATCTTTGAGTCCCCAGCTGCAGCATCACACCTGTCCTTGGGGCTTGGTTTATTCAGCACAAAAGCAAATGTGCTCTGCTGCAGTAAGCTTAAGTCTCTTGGAGACTTGGAGGATTTTGACACTTTCCCTATCTGTTCTTAGAGACTCGCATCAAGGTGAGATTTCTACTGCCCACTGTAGTACAGGATTTTGGCACTGCACACAATTCTGTAGCTGCACAACTTGGACACATCTGGGGAGGGGCCAAAAATAAAGTAACATTGAAGCCACAGAGAGACATTGCAACCTCTGTTTTCTCTCATAATATCATCTCTTTGTCTGGAAGGAGCAAGGAGCTGTTCAGAGAAGACGCAGAGCAAGGAACCTTGGGGAAATATTTACAAAATGACAGTCTCTGACAACCCAAGGAAGTTCTGACTGGAGCAGATGGTGTTGTGCTTGCCTTTGGTGCCTTTGAGCCAATCCTCTGAGGGCAATCACCTTTTCAAATGATTTGCACAACATGATCTAGACAAATACTTTTTCCCATTTTCCAGATAAGATATCCTGATAGACCAATGAAGAAGGGAAACTAACTTCTAAGAAGCTTAGTCAGATACTGAGGGAAAGATAAGGCCTGTGAAGAAGAGGAATCTAAGTGAGCACAACAGTGACATCCAGAGGGCAGAGACCAGCAAGAAAGATTTTACCAAGTATAAACAAGAAAATAAACACCACCATCACCACCGGAGATGAGTTTCAAGTTGCTGGTAGGTTTCTCACCTCCCACAGATGCTGTTTTACCTGTGTACCTGATCACCCAAGGAAAGCAAGGGATAGGGAACACTTCTTAGACATAAAAGACTGATACATCCCTCCTTTTGTAGGCAAATGTAGATGTATGCACAAATGGAACAGGAGCACACGTGAGGTGCAGCACCACACAAAGTGGGTCCATTCTGGAGTAGTCTCAGCCTTCTGAGGTGACTCAAGCACTGTTACTTGTCCAGGCAGGCTTGTCACCACTGCTCCTGGTCAACATCCCCTGCTCTTTTCTCTGCCCCACTGGGCATACTGTGAGCTGTCTTTTTGCAGCTCTGGCTGACCAAATGGATTTTTTGTTTCTCCCCATTGCAAGAGCTCTCTCTGTCTCTCAGTCTCTTATGTCAGCCCACATCTCACCTACTCAACTTTCTGCCTCTCTTCCAAACCTGTGATTCAACACACTTTAAAAAAGTATAACACAAATATGTACAGAAGCAGGTTGCTGTTTTCTGCAGTTTTCACCAGGGAGATTTACTGTCTAGAAAATGAGACAGTAGGGGAGAAGAAGATCTGCTTCGAACTAAAATAGTTTGCTCTAAGGAAACCCCAAGACCACAGGATCCCTATAATCATTTTCATGACACAGGGTGTTCTGGCTACTTCAGGAACAGGGATTTCAGACTCCTCATATAATAAGACAAAGATTGTTGTATTGGGGTGTTTGTGCAGTATATGCTTGACCCACCCAGATCAAACTTGGATGGTGTCATATCACGACGGATTTACTGTACACAGCAGCAGGTGAAAAGGTGAACGTTCTGCCCTCCTGCAAGGCAGGCTTGAGCAGGCTGGGTTTCACTTGTCTGTGGGCTTAGCAATGCTTCTGTTTCCTCAGGCAGGAATAGAAATCCCAGAGGGGGAGACCATTATCTTATTTACTGAGTCACGATGATTCAGTTAGCATTCAGCTTCCATCAGATACAGCACCTCCTGGAGTTTAAACTAAATCTGTTTCCATCCTGCTGTTATTTCAGTTTCTCACTGGTTTGTCCAACTCCCCAGAAACTTACACTTTCTGAGAGAAGAAAGTAGAAAGCAAGTCTGGGTGTTTATTTATTTATTGAAGATACATTTGGAGAAGCTTATTTTAAGTGTAAAGTACAAGGAGACTAGGCAGAGGACAAAGCACACAGTATTGTTAAAATCTTCAGAAACTACTTGTCTTGTTTAGAACACAGCTTTTATGTCATTGAATGAAATGTTCTAACCTACCGTGAAAACAACTTCAATGAAAGACATCTTGAAAAATGCTCTTTTTTGAAAATTCAGCCAAACTGTGGCATAGCCAGTTAAAAACAGGATCTTCTTGCCAGTGGAGTGAGCAGACAGCTGTATCCAAGAGTTAGCAAAGGGCAATGGCACAGCTTCAATGTGAGTGCCAGGGGCAGCAGAGGTGCACAGCAGCTGCAGCCCTGACCAACTCTGTGGCAGTAACTTAAGGGTGGGAGAAGAAGAAGGTGTGAAGACTGACACCAAAGTGACAGAGAAAGTTCTCCTTAAGACTGACCTGAAACAAGAAATCTTGCAAAAGAGAGGCTTCTTTTCTCCTCAAAGCCCAGTGCTACAGAAAAACCAATGTTGTGCCCAGGATCAGAGGGAGCCTGCAGCAAAACCATCAGTCTTTCCGTCCACCCCGGAGATTGCCTCGTGCTCCATAAATTCTCAATGGGCATCTCGATGCTGCTGACTGGATGCATCTCAGGCATATTCAGAGCACATTATTTGCAAATGTTTAGGAGGACCTCTGCTTCCAGCTACATACCAAACCTCACCTCTTCTGAAGTCAATGAAAATTCCCAAGATTTCAGTGGGACTTTGATATCAGTCTGTAAATCCCTCTCCCCCATTCAAATTAGAAATCATGGCTTGAGCTTTCTCAAAAAGCTCATGCTTATCATATGATAAATGATAAATCGTAAGTTCTACTGAGCAATAAACACATATCAGTTTAAAAGAAATAACATTGTATACAGCTGAGCTGTGCTCCAGTCATACTCCTTGAAACAGTGCTAATGTCCTAATTTGAGTTGTCCCAACTCTTTCAGATTCTCCTTGCATCTCCAAGGAAAGAGGCTTCCCAGGAGCCATTTTAAAAGCATCAAACATTACAAGCCACAGCAATATGCCTCTGAAAAATCCTCCACAGTGAATAGCATTAATTCCAGAAGGAGCAACTTAGCACTGATAACATATTTCCAAAATACCTTTTTGACAGCTCCAGAGGCTTGATCTATTTTTCATGGCAAAACAACAGCTTTAAAAAGTGACTTTAACCTTTGTTCATACAGCTTGTACTTCATTGCTCCCCAAACGCTACAGATCCTTCAGGCAACCAGGCTTCAGGACTAGGATTTAAGGTACTTGAATCCTCACGAGGGATTGTCAGATTTGTGAATGATTCAGAAGCAAAAAGCTATGACAAAGCCTCTTAAGGCAGAATTGACCAAGTTAAGGCAGTTGTGACCAAGAAAGTCACAAGACCAGCAACATCTTCAGCTCTCAGGTCTGTGGCAGTGCTTTCAGGCACTGTGCCCAGCTCCAGCCTGGTGAAGCACAAGTTGCTGTGAAATCTCTTGTGAGGATTTTCAAGCAACTTGTGTGCATGATGAAGAAGAGAAGATGCATACCTTGCATCTAAATGAACCTGGTAGTTTCTTGGGCTGCTATATTTGTCCATTCCAAAGGGCCATTTTCCACAAATGTTCAAAGAAGAAGCACCTGGCACGAATTAATATTTTTTATACTTGGGATGTATCTGAACAAATTATTCTCTTCAGCCGGCTTGAGTCCTGAATGTTCATTTTTTCCAGTTTTACCAGTATATCTCTTATATTAATTCAGAAAAGAAAATTTAGGGAATGTAAAATCACTGCTTTTTGCTAGAGTAGGAAAGATTTGGGCATCTCTTCGTATGGTGAAATCTTCTGTAAGGGCTACTGCCATGGCTAGTGAGTGGAAGAAGGAAGAAGTGGAATTGTCCAAAAAAGGCTGAATTTATTCTGTGCTCTTTGCTTCATTCTTTGCAAGGAAGGGGAATACTAGCTAGACACCTGTGCACTCTTCAACATCTCTTCTCCACGTGGCCTCTGTTCCCTCCTCTAATTACCTGAGGTGCTGGATGGCATTCATCCAGGAGTGAAAACAGCTAACACACGGAACACTCTTGAAGAATTTTGGAGGATGGAAAAGGTCCTACAGCAATGGCTATGATGCTTGCTCTTCCAACCAAGATACAACAAATAAATGGAAAAATAGAAGCTCATTTAAAATTACACATTAGACACCTGAATTGTGACAGGAGAAAGGCCAAGTTTGGATCCGTTGAAACTTCTATATGCTACTGACTTGAGTGATGGACTAGGAAATCACTTTCCAAAGAGTCCAACTGAAAACTGAATCCTGCTTTGGGGTAGGGTTAAAATTCAGAGTGTTTCCCCCATTTATTAAGCTCAGTCTCAAGGCAACAAACTGGACCTGATTTCAAGAAGTGCAGAATACCACACCACGGAGTGGGAAAGAAAGTGGATGAACTGTGCTCAGATGGAAGGGGTGGGCTCCTCAGGTCTGCAGTGTCAGATTTGCTTTAGGTACATGAGAAGAAAAAGTAATTTACAAAATGAGGGAGGTAATTATTCCTCTGCTCAGCACTGGAGGGTTGCAATCAATAACATGTCTAATCTTGGAGAAATCGCACTCAAAAAATGTGAGAAAAAGTCACAGTCCAAATTGGAGCAACATTAATGATCAAAGATTCAGAAACATTACCTGTAAGGAAAAGATGAAAGAGCTGATTTTGTTTAATGTCCAGAGGAAAAGAGGTGAATAGAACAACAGCCTCCAAACATAAAAAGGGATTTTCTCAAAAGAAACAGCAATCAACAGATTATACTCTATGTCCACATGGGAAAAAAGGAATTTAGCTGAATTTCTACTTACAAAACAACACTATTTCTGTTTAAAAAGAATGGACACCTGTCAGGGATTACACAGGTAAAGCTAATGGCATGTCAAAGCAGGGCAGCAGGCCCCTTGACATCTCCTTTGGAGATGGATTGCTTTTGATTACATTATTTTATCTGTCCTCAGTAATTTCTTTTATGTGCCCACATTATAACTGTTAATAACAAAAGCAGAGCTCCCTTCCCTTTGAAACCACTTTTCTCCACTGTGTTGTTGTGCATAATGACCATATCATTAAGTGCCAGCAGGACTAAAGGTTTTCTGTATTTTAGTTTCAAAGCATTGAAGCAACAGACTCAGAGAGAATAAATGCAGTGTAACTGTTGCTTCTGCTAATGAGGGAGAAGAAAAAGGTCAGCATCAATACAGGAGGAAAATGTTCCACATGAAGTATGAGGATAAAAGCAAATATTAAAGGCAGAAATGTAGAAAACCAAAGTTCCTTAGTGATCCAGAGTGACAACCACTACAGAGAAATACAGTAGGTCACCAAGAGATATTTGCTTCTCTGAAATTCATGGTACTGTCTATCCATGATTAACAGTTAGTTATTTTAGCTTCTTCACACTAAATACACATTCATATTTTCTTGATTCCTCCATGAATTGAGGTATTTATGGACCTATGTCATAAAACTATTTAACCTAATGAAGTTACAGTGAATATAACACAGAACAATCCCTCACCAGGTCCTGCAACTCCAAGAATTTTGCACAATTTTTGCACTTCCTCCACACTCACTCAGCAACAGATACCCTCTAAATGAAATTATTTCCTCCCCTCCAAAAGTTTTTGAAAAGTAGGGAAACACTAAACCTAGGCTGTTCTGAGCTGTGAAAAAACAGGCTTAGTGATGCTCTGCCATTAAAGAAGAAAGACGTTTTTGAGTTGAGAGGGGTTTGGACAAGGTTTTGAAAGGGTTCTGTTAAGGAGTTCTAAAGAGAGGAAGATAGGTTGGAAGGAGGAAGGGAGCTACTAGGAAGATGATGAGCCAGATGACAGCAAGGTAGGGCAGCAGGACTGAGTCCCACTCTGCCAAGTATTGTAATACCAAACAGTGAGGGATTACTGATGGACAACAGACTGCCTCAGTTTATCCCCCTACAAACATCCTTTTTTTCTTGGTAGACAGAGTCAGGAGGTCAGGGTGGGAAAGAGAGCTGTCTTTGCCCCTCACTGACCTCACCAGGCACCTCACATTAGGAATAAATTACAGTGGATTTACTATGAAGCCTGCATAGACAGGAGTCCAATTTTGTATTGTCAATGATGCTACAGAGAAATGGGCATTGGCCTTAGTCCCATCCTACTGCCATCCCAAATCTGACCCAGATAATATAAACCAAGAGACACAATCATTTTTGACCTGAAGGTCAGGATACAGAGGCATCTGTCAGTGGCCAGAAATCAAGTGTCTTGTGATGATTCTCTTTGAAGTGCTCCCGGTACAGCTGTGCTGACACTGATCCACTACCAGGAGCACTTCAGCACCCTTGACTCTGGAGGCAGGTGTGGCTTCTCTGAGCACTGACAAGAGCAGAATCATTTCTCAGTTGAGGGCTCTCTTAAACCATTAGAATGCAGAGCAGTGGCTTGCATTGCATAGTGTGAATGTGGCAGGTTACCAAATACCAGGACGGTAGAACTGAAAGTTGGGTTTTTTTCAGCTTGATGCTGAAATAGACATTGTGACTGTTTGGACGAAAATGCTGCATTTCGTGTTGGCGACATGTGCCTCTTCTGCAAGGCAGGTAAGGGTAGATGGAATCTGGGAAACCTAAAAAGAGCTGCACTGGAACCTTAGATGTCCAATGTCCCACCTTACACTTGTCAAAGTCAGCAACAGATGGTTTTCAAATGTTTGGTCCTACATTTACAATTTTTTTTTTCTTAACCCCTTGCAATTTTTTTGTCACAAAAGAGTCAAAAGCATCTTATATGGGATGTGTGTGTGCGTACTTTATATAAAGGGTGATCATGAAAGAGGGTGATTTTTCATTTTCTCACATTAAATAAGAAAAGTCCTGCCATAAAATTTTATTTAAAAAGGTGTTTGAGCACATCTGGTATTCCATCATACTGACTCAAAATGTTATTTGATAGAGCAGAACTAATTTTCACCAAAGCCAGCCAGAAGGTAAGACAACAAAATATTGACCAGCTCTTCCCCAGCACACCATGCTTTCCCGTGCAGGAAAACAGGAGTGTGAGGTCCTGACTCCTGTGCCTTGCAAGTGATGTGAGATCAAATAACATTTCGGTCTGGCCACACCCCGTTCCCAGCTACTGTAAAATATTAACCCTGTCCTGGCTGAAAGTAGGACAGAAGCAAACAAGCTGACCTTCAGAAGAAGCTGGTGCAATTGTCTTTCCTAAGGAATTGCAGAGCATCAGAGTCTTATTCAGTAACCTGTCTTCAATCCCAGAGCAGATAAAGATGATGCAAAGACACAATTTCTGAGTATTCCAGGCACTCAGGATAGCAAAAAAAACCCAAGCAAACAAAAAAACTCTGTCTTGTCAGAAAAGCTAAATTATTTTGCTTGACAATCTATTTAACTCATTACTATTCCATATTTCAGCCAATGTGATAGGTGAGTCACCACCATGTCTTTCCTAAAATAAGCAGAGAGATGTTGTTTACAAGAGCATCAAAGTGTTTCCTTGTATGAGCCAGGAGCAAGGAGTTTTTTTCCTTGAAAAAGCAGTAATATAATTCTTACACGACAGTCTGCTCTCCTTTCACTGGAAAAAAGTTTTGAACTTCAGCAAATGAAAAGTAACTCATACAATATATACCTTTGTATACCTTGTCTGTATTCCTAAAAACTGGTTGTGCCAGGAAAAAAGGAGTTTTCAAAATCTCCATTAAGGTGATGTATCAGTATGGCTCAGGTGGAAGGGACTGAGTACAGACCCAGAAAGGAAAAGCCTGGGAAAAGGTCCTTCTGTCACATTATTTAATAAATTGTAGGGCCATTAGCACAAGCCAAGGAACTCCTGATGTAGAGCTTCCTGCTTAGCCTGCCTGCTTGCTGTGAAGAGATCTAGTTTGGGTTTCACACATCAAGGGTCAAATCAAGGAGATACTTACCAAAGAAGCTAACAAACACAAAATTTACAAAGATCCTATGCTAATATCTGGATCTGTAAGTGTCAAGGACAGACCTTGCATTGCCAGGTATGTCTGGGGTTTTGCAGCTCATCTTTCCTCCCCTGCACCAGCTGTAACAAATACCATGGGAAACAAATGTCAGATACACAAGAGATTGCTGTTCTCTGTCAGAGAAGGGAATTAATGAATCTGATTTGAACACCCCTTGGAGAGCTTTAAGTCTTCCCATTGTATTTTTAACTCATATTCAAATAGTCACAAGTCTATAATGCCTGGTAAACAAAATTATTGCAGCCATCTAAAATCAAAATAATTTTTTTTTCTGCAATGCCATGGCACAAGCAGAAATTTAACTCCTTTTATAAGTTCATAATCAAAGCTTGGTTTTTTCACAAATCCAGGATGCTCTCCCACAGAATGCCAGGAGAAAATTGAATTTATTGACATCCCAGCAGCACATAACAGCATTTACATAGGTATGCAGCTATCAGAGAGAATGTAGTCTATGAAGATATAAAGATAATTTTTTTTTCTTTAATACAAAAAGGTGAGGTATTCACATTTCTGGCATTCACATATGCATGCAGTCCTTATGATCCAGTGAGCTTAACTGTCAAGGTGGTTTAAAAGTGCAAGTCCAGCAACTTGCCTGTGTTGTGGGAGTGCATTTGGCCACAGCCATTTGAATACAGCAACTGGCAAAATTTGCAATTACAAGCACCGACAAACAAAAATAATCTCCATCATCTGCTGCACCTTAAGTCAATTACAAAAACTGGTGGTTTCAGTTACTGAGCCATAACCTTTAAAACTCAACAGCAACTTGAACCCCAGAACCAAGGTAAAGTACTGGTCAGATAGGCCGTGTCAACAGCAGCTTTGAGAAAAATCAGCAGCCCTGGGGTCTGAAAGTATGAGGGCCTGTTCTGATGAAAGCTCACATGACATTTGCTGTAAGAACCCAATGCCTGCAGGTCTTTGGAGGTCTGTAATCAAAAGCAGCCCTCAGTGGGTGCCCCATGAGGTGCAGCAGAACTGCTTCCATGCTATGGGCACTCAGAAGTACTCTTGTCTGGCTCCAAGGGGTGTGAATCTGACTCACTACAGTGAGATCACTTTTTTTTTACACATCTTCCATCCATCACTTAATATTGCTTGATTAAGTCTCCTGCCCCACCCTGTCTCTAGCAGCTTCTAGGAAATATATTTGGATGGGCAGACAGGAATTCACTTCTCACTGACCGAATTATCCCCAAATCCTTGAATTCAGTTACGTCAAAGGCTGCAAGTTTTCAGCTACCACTTTCCAAGACCAAAATTACATTACAGAACTGTATGGTGTAGCTTAAGGAAGTGATGTCTGTTTGACTTTGATAGCACTGGATTCTTATCAAAGCTATCTTTTCAAGCCAGCTTGATGTACTAGTGTCGACTATGTTTAATTGTATGAGCTGGCTGCTCTGCAGTGCAGCACAAATATTCAGTGAGGTGGAATATTACAGATGTCACAGCTCCCTGTTCATTTCACAGTGTGAGCAAAGATCAGCACAGGATCAGCACAAATGGTGGAGGGTAAGTTAGGAGCCCAAAGATCCAGTCTGTATTCTGCAAGCATCTCCTGCTCACAAACACAGGAAGGGAATACAGCTGTCCTCAGGGAAGATATCTACAACCCCTGAAAAGATCTAGGAAGAAAAATGTCATGTGAAATATCACCATCCCTGTCTGACATTTCAGGTGAGTCTCGCAAACAAACAGGAAATAATACTTCTTCCCAAAACATAATTTTTAAATTGAAGGTGCCAGTTCCTGCAGCATATCTGGGACCCACCTGTAGCTCTCAAAAGAGTGTTTGCACCAGCTCCTTGACATTATCAATTTGTGTTATTAGCTGGCTCCCAAAATGTCAGCTGCCTAACCTTTCCAGGCTGCTCTTACACAGTCTGATTTTCCAAAGTTCATTAAATACACCAAAGACCAACAGCCCTGTGTAAACCCTGCAATCAAGCCAAGCTGCAAAGGGTGCAAACATCTTGGTGTCCCATCTCAGCTTTGGGTACGTCCCATTTCTGGATGCAGAGGTCTGCCCTGCTTGCCAAACTGTGAGAAAAGGAGATTGTTTTTCTTTTTGATGGTATAGACAGTGCTACTTACAGCTAGCCAATTTTCTTCACAAACATACTGCAATCATAGATATTCCCTGGCTACACAGGGAAAAAATGAACAGCAAAAGTCAGTTCAAGGCCCATGATTCGGTTTTCTGAATTGCCTCTGAGCTGTGCCTACTGTTTAGATTAATCCCCAGTATAGAATGTCTTGCACAATGGGCATTTTATGAGTGTCTAGGAAATCATGAGATTACTGTTACATCATCAGACAAGTCAGTATTAACAGCAGGTGATATTATATTCCAGATAATATGCATTTTTCACTTTTCAAAAGAAAAAGACCACCATTAATGTGAGTTCTACCAATCCAATATCCTGTACGGTTTGGGTTTTTTAAAAGAAAAAGTAAGTAAACCAGGGTTTGGTGTTGTACCTCTCAAACTGACTAAAAATAAACAAAATCCCAACCAAAATCACCCTTCCAACCAGTGAGTTTAATTACAAAAAAGTTAAGTATATTGTAATTGAGGGTTATTCCAGTGCTAGGTTGTCACATACAGGATGATGAAAGGTTGGGTGGGAAATGTGCTCTTCCTTTCAACACTGGGAAACATTTCCTTAAAGAGGCAAGGTATAAATTACTAGGTTTCCTGTAACATAACTAATGAAGTGCAGATCAAACATTACCTCACTTGTCAATTGTGCATCGAATAAAAGAGAAGTTGCCAGAGAGACTTCAAAAATACTGTCTCTCTTTTGTTCCTTTCCACAACCTCATATTTCTTATCAGAACATTTAAGAAGAGATGATGAGGATACAAAGAATTAAGTTTTGTACCTGAACTCCTCTCATGACCTTCATCAATGGAACCAGATCACTAATATTGTTTTTCAAAGGATGTGAACTGCACACTGTGCTTTCAAGCAGATAAGGCAGCACCGTTATTTTGATCTTTTCCTTCAGTGTACAGCAAAGAGCCTAAACCTAGCTTTGATTCCTCTAATGAGCAGAGAAAGGTGTTTGAGTGCTGGTCAGAAGTTGTTTTGTGCAGTCAGAGAAAAGGCAGATCACTGGTAGACATGGGATTAGGGCACCCACTTGCATGGGGGGATACAGCAGCAGAATCTCATCCTGGTGATCGTGGTGGTTTGGACATAACCCTTCCTGTAAATCTCCCAAGAGAAGCTAGGGGTTTGGCTGACCATCTTTTGTTTTCACTTCCTCTAGAGACACCGGTGAGATAATCTGGTGGGTGGAGCAGGATGGTTTTAAAACCCTACCTGAGGTCTTCAGAGATTGTGCTCTTGCTGAAACTGCTGATAACCACAGCATAGGTGGCTCTATGGCTGCTCAGCAGCAGGTTGGGTGGAAAGCAGGGAGCTCGCTGATGGATCGCAAATGCCAAATGAGGCCACTGTGTGTCCAAGGCATCTAAACACCTCAGGGAAGCTGAGATTAACCCAGGTGATTTTGCCAGATGGAATTGCACGTTATCAGCCAGTGCAGGAAAGCAAAGCAGTCAGTAACCTCTAGCAGCAGAGGACAGGCAGAGACATGAAGCACAGTCAACATCTGGAGCAAGGCACACATACAGGTAGCTCCAGAGGATGCCTCTCCACAGCCTCAGAGCTGTTCAATCTTTGTCTGAAACTGAAGTGGTTGGAGAACGTTGTCACCAGCAGAGCTGGGTGTGGCAAATGGGACTGCTGTCATCAACTGAGAAAACAAGTTTATTTTACAGCTATGTTTGGGCAAAGCTAAACAGCTCTTCTAGCCCACAACTCTGTGGAAGAGATGAGAGTCAGTGCCCACACTGAGCTGAGAGTCCCCACAATCAGCACAGGAGCACTGTGCATTTCTGCCCCCATTCCCTGCCCTTTCAGAGGAAACAGGCTCTCTCAAGGAGAGCTCAGCTGTCAATGAGGTCTATTAGAAATTTATTTTTCCATTATGGCTCTCCCCATGTAACTTATCTCTGTTTTACCAAGTTGATCCTGAAGGAGTTTGTTCCATAATGAAGGGTTATTCCCTGTGAAAAGCAGACTTAAAATCTGTTCCCCCTAACTCATATTTTCATAATCATTTTGATGCTCAGGAACATCATTAAAATAACTCAGCATTAGAATTTCATAGATGCCATGGGGACATTTTAGCACCTGCCGGTAAATTGGGATAACTGAAAAGACACACATATCACCTTTCAAGCAATAAAAAAAATTTAAAAACCCACAAATACCACCACCACCCCAACCAACAGCAACATCCTACTTCCTTTCTCTGCCCCCTTCAGGATTCAATTCTATTGAAGTAATTTGTCGGGGATTAAAAAAAAAAAGAAAAAGGAAAAGAAAAATACTAAAACCTCAATCCTTGTTCTCTGTCTTGACACCAAGAGTAAGGTTTGCTTTAGCAACTGTATCTAGCTTTTTCAGCTTCACAGCTTGTACCTGCCATTTCCTTAGCATTTACCCTACAGTAAAATCATGAGGTCAGAAAGGCCCAGGTCACCTCATAATGTTCAGATCCACAGAAGGCTTCAACCTAAACGATTTCTGTCAAGATGAAGCAGTAAAAAAAGATCTTGAATAACTTTCAACTGTTCATACTCTGTGATTTCATCCAGATTACCTGCCTGTGTCTCAGCCCAAATTTTATCCTCTCTGCAGAATGTATCCTTCCTGTGTGCAGGTGTTTCAGTGCCTTCCAGTTGCTAGTAGGGTGGTCCAGGGGAGAAATATAGCATTCTTGCAAGCTACAACTGTTCAAAGATTTTAAGGAATGGATATTCTTAACTAAAGAGTTAATCAGGTGGAAAAGTGCTCGCAGGAGGATGTGGCTGAAGATGCAATGAGTGCCTTCAGAGTGCCTGGACCAAGCTGTTAGATGTATAAATACAGCAACAAGCTCAAAGCCCTGCAGTAAAACAAGTGTGCTGGCATCTGCAGAGCTGGGGAGGGTGTGTTGAGGCACAGAGGGGTCCCTGGCCTGTCCCTGGTCTTGCACAAGAGATGAGAGCCAGATTTGCCACCACTTCCCTCGCCAACAGCCTTACTCCTGTGCATGGTATCCTCTCTTTCCAGGACAAAGACCTTTGCTAGAGGCAAGAAAATGCTCCAAGGACTGCAGCCTGATCACAGAGCTGTAGCCAATAAGTAACTTATTTCTTCTTTTAGTTCAGTTTAATCTGTAGAACTGCTGATTTATTTTTGTTTTATTATAGGGTAGCGCAGCCAAGGGCCCTGCCAGGTTGGAAAAAGCAAACCTGTTTTATATTTCTCAGGCCTGATCAGCACAGCACAAATGGTGGGGTAAGAATTATTATGCCAGCTAAAAGGGGTTGGGCAGTGTAAACACACACTATATATATTTCATACATATATATGTTATATATATATTATATACATACTATATTATTAATAACATATTATATATTATATAATAATATATATAATATATTCTATATATAGATATATATTATACTTAGAGGAAGGGGCAATCAGCAAATGAGAAGCATCTGCAAGAATGTAATAATATGAATTTGTTAATTAACTCGATACAGGTGGGGTCTTTTAGGTTCGTCTCCATTCCTCCAAGTCTTGGAGTTGTTGGAGTTTTATTACCAGGTATCTCAATAAATTTTAATAATACCCATAATTACTAAGCCAGATTCATGGAGCTATCTTCCATGAAATATCTTAATACAGAAAAAAATAACCCTACATCCCCTCTAACACTTTGTAGCATTTGCATTGACAGCAATAAGAATCCATTCAGACTAAAATTCAGCAAAAACAGTTGAGATAACAGCTACATCATGAACCACAGGGAAAAAAAAAAAGAAAAGGACTCCTACCTGCTAATAAAAACTTCCACGGTATCATTAGAGATAACCAAGGTATGGATCATGACAGAAAACATTAGCATTTGAATATATTTACTATTTCTCTTTTGAAAGAAAACTTCCAGGAATGCAGATACACCTTAACAATTACTCCTTCTGAAGAAAAATCTTTGGAGAAAGAAAACCCCTCTTAAAACACAGTGCAGAGGCTCCCCACACAGTTCCAAAACAAAAGCCACGTGGTTTACAAGCATCACTTCTTTAGGATACTCTGGAAGTATTAAGGTTTAAATATTCTTCTCTATGCCCTTATGGTTTTTTACAAGTGAGAACAAGAAGCTGTTGATTTTTGGATCATGAATGCTCTTAAAGTTCATCAGGGAAATATTGTTCTGCCAGAAGAGCTATACAGGCTACTCAGGGCAACAATAGTTTGAAATTAGGGGATACATGTTCCTGACTTGAACACAGGTTTGTTGCATGACCAGAAGTAACATGTCCCTTGCCTCATTTTCACATAATCATAGAAAAATACATGTTAGTCCTTTGGATACCTTGCAGTTCAGCCTCTTATGCAAAGCATGGCTAGTTTCAATTGCTCAAGGTGCAGAACAAAAGGACAAGAAGCAATTGTCACAAATTGCAGGAGGGAAAACCTCAAGGTGACCACTTCTGTTGTGACGAACTTCTTGAGCACAGGAACAAGTGCTCAGAGGGCTCTCAGGAATTCTTGCTGGGAAGCCTCAAAATTCAAATACACCAAGGCCTGCACAACCTGGTATAACTTTGAAACTAGCCTTGCTTTTTTCAAGGGGCCCTTTGCCAACAGACAGCAAGCACTGCATTCAAAATTTCCCTTGTTCCATTACCAATAAGCTCAGCTACAGAACAGACCTACTTAAAAGTAATGGAATAGCAGTGCTTCATACAGGGCTGAAACAGATTTCCATCACTTGTGTAATTAGCCATACCCTGGAGTTTGTGCAAAACACAGATATTTAGCACAGTTTCTATGACTACCATCATTCAGCTCATTATCTCTGCAGGATTAGCCCAGAGACTCTCTTGAAAAGGTGTCAAGAAGGGGAAATCATGATGGCATAGTATTACTTGGGATATGAGGGGTGTTAGGAGTGCAGTGAATGATTTTTCTCACAACATTACTTTCAAGACCCTCTCTATGTTGGTCAAGTATATTTGTGCTTTTGGCTCATGACTAGTCATTTACAAACCTGCAAAGAGCTTTCCAGACAGAAACAAAGCAGCAGAGTTCAGAACTGCAGTCTAAAGATGGTTCAACCCGTCTTCTCCAGCCCAGAGGGAAAAGGTCAGCCAGCTAAAAACCCTACTTACAAAGAGCTTTAATTTCAGTAAGGTTGGGGAAGTGGATGGAAGGGACAGAGGCGATTTCCTTTAAGAATTAGAGGAGCCCAAAGTAATGAATTTATCTCTACAAATTTTGCTTTTATGTCTGCATCAGTGACAAGAAAGTGCTGGATCCAAGGCTCCAAGAGGATCATTCTCTGTAGAATCAATTGAAAAGGAGCTTCCTTGTCCCTGAGGAAACCCGTGGACTTCAAAGTGTGCTTTCATTCCAAAAAGAGACTAAAAAGAAAATATCTTGGAAACTTCCACAAGAAGAAATAATTTTGCTCAATTGTCATTAAAACGGCTTTTTGAGCACTTATATAATTTAGGTTCTAATACAAAATTTTAGAAATCAGAACATTGCCCAAACATCTGGAGAAATTCGATGAATTTACATAAGAAGCCACTGTTTTTTTCCCTTGATTCCTTGTTTTGCAGCCATAGCACCAGACAGACTTTGAAATAACGGGTGAGCTCTGAGCTGTACCTCAACTTTGGGTCAAACCCACGGCAAGTCTTTTTTCTCTGCACAGTTGAATTTGAAAGGCTCAGGAGAAGCTCTGCTGTCTTGCATCAAGGAAAAAATTGTGGCAAATGAATGATAAGCAACAAAAACAAAATAATTCTGGACATATTTTCAGGCTTACCAACACAAATAGAAAGAATAACATCTTTCTAGATGCTGCTCACTGTGTGCTCAAGTCTTAGGTGACTGCAGGCTTTAAATGGCTCCCTGAAGCCTGAAAGGGAAACTAATGGCATTTCAAAGTACTAGCAAGAACCTTGGGATTCCTTCTCTCCTATTACAGGAGTAGAAAAATCACAGGAGGCTAACTCCCACTAAACTAACTGCAGCCATTCTACAGCTCATTTTAAAAAGCCACAACAAAACCCATCAACCAAAAAACCAAAACACTGCAAATTCCAGAATACTAGCTGTTGAAAATTTTAAGAGCAGTTGCATGGTTTTGGGAATTTAGAAGTGCTGTAGGAACTTCATAGAGGTTTGAAATGTTCAGTTATACCTTACATGATTTAGCATTAAATGCAGCTCTGTAGCAGCTATGTTAGTATAATCACAGTGGTACAGTACCACAACAGCTTTCAGAGCTTTTCAGAACACAGCTTTGTTGAGACTGAACACACTTGGCTCCTGGGAAAAAAATGTTCCCACTTTCTCTGTGTAAGTCAAGGCGGAAATGAATTTTTAGGAAAGGTCTCTTTCTTGTAGGTTGTTACCACACAAAGAACAACTGAGTTTTCTTAAGTGAGGGAGCTCCTGCCCTTCCAACATGGATAGAAAGATGCTGGCTGATGCAAGACACTCAGTCTCCCAGTCTAACAAAGCAATATGCAAAACAAAGACCTCATCCCAAAGTTCCAATAACTTAGAGGAGTAGGTTTACAATAACTTAGAGGAGTAGGTTTAATTAAAGCTCAGCCATGTCTTAGATTTCCCCACACCCAGACACACAATTGATGCTTACAGGAATTGGTTCTGGAGGCCCAGAGATGGTCCCCTCTGCTGCAAGTCCTTGCAGTCATGGGCTGGAGAACAGCCATGCAGCAGCTGTAGCTGAGAGGACCTATAATCCATGGGAGACTAACTGAGATCACACACTCCTAGCTTAATATTCAGTCTTACACCTTTTTACTTCTATGCAGAAATGGTTGTCTTCCTGCTTGCTTCCTGACAGCACTTAGGGCCATGGTCTGCTTGACATAGTGGTGTTGGATCATAGGTTGGACTCAATTTCAGAGCTCTTTTCCAGCCCGATTCTGTGATTCCTGGTATTATTTCCTTTTCTTTTTTTTAACGTACCTTTAAGAAGCTTAAATCACTATAGTTGCCCCACAGGATGGGTAATGAAATATATTAATCTGTCAAGCAATTTATGACAAATTATGCATAGCAGATGAACACAACATTTGTGTCACTGTTAAAGAGATTTTGGAGAGGCATGGTGTACCTCCGGTGGCAGGCTGCATCTCTAACAGGATAAACATCAGCTTGCTAATTGTCACAAAGTACAAATTGGCTGCTGGTGTGTGCCTGGAGGTCCTGGGTGATAGACTGAATGAAAGAAATTTCTGTGTAATTGCCCAAAGAGATTTGGACTGAAATCTTTAACCACAGTTTTAATGACAAAACAAGACTTCTGCTTTCGATCATTATTGGGTCACCAGTTCCGTGCTGGCTTTTTCCTACAAGGATTGGAGATGGCTCTTGGTTTGAGTTCTGTGGTGCAACACCTAGGCCACATTTATGCCTAAATGGACCCTGCCCTAGGAAAGACGGAGAAGTCATAAACATAACAAAAACATAGAGAGGAGAAAGAAACTCCATGTTCTTTTGTGATGTTCCAGAAAATCCATCTGTCTAGTGAAAGTGGAGGGAAGGAAATGACAGGCAGGAAAAAACCCTCCAGTCCTCCACTTCTGGGGAGCAAGAGACAGATAGAAGCTCTGTCAAATCCAGAAGCAAAAATGTCCTTTTGGTGTCTGAGTGGATGGATGACTGCAGCTACAGCCAGCACGGTACTTGCAGTTAAATCCCCTCAGTACTTTGCCCCAACTCACCACGTCTGCACATGCAACAAAAAGACAGACACTCCAGCTGTCCGTAACAGGGTTTGTTCTGGATGTTGTGGAGAGCAACATTTTGGAAACAAAAGCTTCTTCACAAGAGCAAAGTCTCCATTTGCCTTTCCAAATTCTTTACTTTCTATAAAGCTGTGCCTTGAAGGAACAGTAAGTAGTATATAACTTGATCAAGGTCACAAAACTTTATGTCCTAGCAGAATGGTATATCATTCAGTTCAAATTGGATAAACAAAACACGTGGATTTATAGGCACACCAGAAAATAGCTACCTAGTTCCCTATCCTTCTTTCTTCCCCCTGGCTAACATACTTTTTGTGAAAAGATTTAGAGCCCAAGGGTTTGTATTCTCCTGTAATGAAGTGTGGCTGTCTTAAGAAGCTTATAATCCAAGATGCTAACACCACTCATGATATTCCCTTGGATCTCCAGGGCCTAAACCACAACACTACCTGAAAATGCACATCTCTCCTACACTCCTGCTCTCTCCTTTACTCTGACAGCAGGCTATACAACACCCATATGTTTGTTTTCCAGTACCAATGCTATCACACTGAGAAGGTACTGTGAAATACTTCCTTCTAAGGAACACTTTGCTTTATAACACTCTAGCCTTGGATAAAAAGGTAACTTGCTCCCCAGCACCTAAACCCAGTAATAACTCTTACAAATGCAACCTCCACACATGGGCCATCCAAAATGGCCATTTTTTCCTCATAAACAGAGAGCCCCTTCTCAAGGCATTACTAGTGGTATATGAATCTTCATTCTGTATCACAGTACTGCAGGCAATGACAGTATGATGACAAAAAGACCATTTTAAACCATATTTTCTAAATACGTTATGGAAAAAAAAAGTCTTGTACATTTTTCTGTCTTTACGGAAGCAGATTGTGGCAAATTGGAGTCCCTTTGTAAAATATATTACTGAAAGTTAATTGATTAGCTCAAATACTGTATAGCTCAGTACTAGTTTTTTTTAGAAGTTCTACTATCCCAGAGAAGATTGACTGTCATCCCTTGATTTCTCCACTTTTTAAAAATCTGAATTTCAAAGAAGAAGCCAAGGAGAAAGAAGAGAATCCACAGTAACATCAGCTTAATTAAAACAATCATGAATATTCGTTTCCCCTCTCATCTCCACAGAAAGACTGCTGTAACAGTTGCATGATGTGCATGAAGACAGGAGCTCTACTGAGTTCTAATTTCAAGTGAAAGAATATCTATGCATTTTTACACTTGTTAGTGTAATTATAAGTCAATATTTTCATTGCAATAATGCTTAAGCAATCCCACAGAGATTTGTTCTCCTATGCAATGTACAAACATGTTTACATGACCTCCCAAAAGGGCTGGATGATTGCCAGTCCCACCTTGCAGGCACATGCATGTTTAAAGGCTAAGTCTACAGTGTTTTTGACAAGACTTGTACATTTGCCACTAGCACAAGCTCCTGAGCTAGGAAACGTGAAATGAACAGGAACAAGCACTTCACCATGTTTTTCTACTGTGCTCACACAAAGCAAACTCTGCAGCTGAAGTGAATATGGTTCAATACGTAGCACACAATAATCCAGGCAACATTCCCAAAGCCCACTCAAGAGGATACAAGCACTATAACTTTGGCCAAGCACACCATCTACCCCTTGTGAGTTAGGTAGCTCACAGGCAAAACAGGATTTTCCATTCATTGCAGTGTTGTGCCAGAAGAAACTTTCAGAACTTCATATGATCAAAAATCTGCAGACACTCTGTGTATTTACACATACAGACACACAGCTTTATGTGCATGCATAAATACATGCCTGTGTGTGCACACAAACATCCCCTTGATACCCTCTCTTACCCAGAGAATTGAATTTAAGCTTTGACAGCTTAAAACAAAGAGCAGAAAATATTCACAAAAATCCTCAGACAGGGAACAATGGGGGAGTTACCCAAACACCCTCATACCTTCTCCTGGGATGCACGAGACAGTCCTGGATGGACCAAAACTACTACATCTCAGTAAATCCCACCAGCTTCAGTAAGGCCCAGGAAATCCAGAGACCTCTGAATATTCAGTCCCAAGGACTTACAGGGTAGTGACAAGTGCCCCAAGACACAGGCCAGCAAGTAACACAATCATCAGCTGTGTCAACTTTTCACATCATTGCCAGATCTGCAAGCCATTAAGCCCCACCTTGTTTCAATTGGGCTAATCTACTACTACTTTGCAGCACTTTCCTCTTAGTTGGACCCTGCTGTTGCCAGATTAATTCACACTAACAACAAAGAAATTTTGTGCTGTGAAGAAACTTGATAGAAAGCATTTGTGTTTATACAGAATAGCAATAGTAAAACAAATGAAAAATCACCTTTCTGGCAGCTGAAGAGCTGCACAGCATTATATAGGTGTGCTCTTGTATCACTTGGCTCAGCTGGAATCACAGGAGAAACACACCAGCCTGTTTCAGGAACCACAACCTTCCTCTGCATTCAATACTTTTATTAGTTCCTGCCATATTCAGCAAGACCTTCGAGCTTCAGCTAGTGATGGAATCTGAGCTGTGGAAAACTCGCCTCTATTGGGTGAGATGGGCTGTGGCAACCGTGGTTTTGCAAGCCACGGGTTGTCTCTGATGTAAAGAGGGCGAAATTGTTCTCCACCAGCACAGATCCGAGCCCACCCTGGCTCTGCAGCAGGTTTGGTGATGTAGGAGGTTGGATGGGTTTGCAAGGGGTGAAATGGGGGCAGGCATCCAGATATCTGAGCCCCAAAATCTCTTCTCCCTTCTCTGCAAACAGCCACAGGCAAGTGAGGGGCAGCTGGGAGCAGCTCAGCTCCCCACTTGGTACCTGGAATGACAGCCCCGTTGTCAGCCCCATTTCGAATTTCCCCATCCACTGCTCTATCAATGGCGAGCTCAGCACAGCGGTCAGTGTTGGCAGCAAGACCAGCACAGGCTACTGCAGGCTTGATGTGGCATAAACCTCTGAGTCCAGAGGTTTGTTTTATCCAGGGACTTAAGAACGAAGTCAGTCTCTCCTCCTCCAGCTTGACTGCAGCATTTCTAACAACACCTCTCACCTCTGCCTGAGCCGTTAAAATCACTTTCCTTACAATAAAAGGGTGCCTTTAACACTCTTCTGATTCTTCACGTTGAAATAATACTAGCAAGTGGTTTAGAGAACAAAACAGTTTAGAAAATAAAATGCACACAGGTTTAGTGGGGTTTTCTTTCAATAGAAAAACACCCACAACTTTCATCATGCGCCACAGAAGTCAGTGAAATATCTGCTGCTTCTTAAGGTTAGAGTTTTACTTTGAGCAGAGAAAATCCTAATTTTGCTTCTTGGCCTCATTTAACTTAGCTTTAGGTGGCACACTTTATATTATTAGACATGAGATACGCATTTTAACAAAATAAAAACATCACTACATTAGTCACGATATTTGCATTACTTGGTCAGCCTATTCCATTCAGTAACACTCACTTTCTCCCTGTGGAGCTCCAGCTGGCCCCTGGCAGAGGAGGCTTGGCAAGAACTGTTCTTGGTTTGTTTAGTGCCAGGTCTTTTATCAAGGGAACAGAAAAGACATCTATTGAGGATATCTGGACTAACTTGTTTTGGGAATCTTCACCTTTAAATCTGTTAGTAAAAAGTGATGATTATTTAAAGCTCTTGGGTTGTCAGTAAAAAAGCACCATGTCTGAAATCCTTCTATAGGAAAAGGACATCTTAGAAGACAGCAATAAACATACTGTGGACTCACTGAAACGATAATCCAAATCTTGTGTTCATTTAAACAACATGTTTCCCATCATGTTGACAGCCACAGAGATAAAGGGAGGCAGGAGAAGGTGCTACAGGACTCCTTAATGTTCCTGTCAGCCATGGAGTTTAATTTGATCTCTTTATTTATTTGCACCTGAAAAAAAATTCAGTTCTATAATTTTCTCCCTTGCTCTGAGATGAATAAAGTGTACTTTTCCCAGAGATGACAATCAAATGTTGATCACCGTGGCAGGTACCAGCCCTAGTTGTCCATAACAAATTAATTCTGTTAAGACCTAATGATTCACTATTGTGAAAAGGCATATTATTAGATTTATTTAGATTATTTAGATTCCCTGTATCTCCAGACACAGGCTTTTAAAGCAGTCGAGAATATTATTGTGAAGCAGCCAGTAGGAATACCAGTTTCATCTGAACAAAGGTTCTTGTCAAAAACAAACTTAATGAAACCCCTACAGTATTGATTATGTTCATTTGACAAGCAAACAGCATTTCTCAGGTAATGAGTGCTCATCCTTCATATCAGTTTTTTCTTCCTGTCATACCTGTGGTGACAGCCCATCTTTGCACATCTTCCCATGTTTGCTGCCTGCTGCCCTCCAAAGGTCCACACTAAGGAGACTCCAGCCCTGCACTGTCCACTGAATGGCCACAGCTGGAATTTCATGGTACTTCCAGGTCTCTGTCCCTTTGCACCAGATACAGATGCAGGACAAGGCAGCTGTGCAGCTGCTGCATGGCATGGGCAGTTCCCACAGTGGCTCCTACAGCTCAGCAGGAAGGCAGAGGTGGCTAGCTCATCTTTCTGGCTGGTTTTATGGCCACATAGCTTAACAAATATAAAAAAGCTGTGCTATTGCTCTTATCCAGCGGCATTTGACTCTGCATCATCTTTTAGCCTGGGCAGCATTGCAGCTCTTTATTTTGAAAATGCATGGTGGAGGTGGACTGTAGAGTGGCCTGAACTTCCTGATAATCACGGAAAACAAGGAAGAACTGCTTTGTTATAATCGGAGTACCAAATTATGGAAAACCTAGTGATGGTATGAAGTACTAAGGCCTGAATAACAGGCCGTGAACAAAAGCTGACCTCCAGATGAACCTTTCAACCATGTTATATATACATATATTCACTCATTAACAAAGTATTGTTATATGTGTTCATTTATTGGCAAAACATGTATTTACCCATCCGTATCTTGAAATTGGATAAGGCCAGTTATTAGGAGATTATAGAATTGAAGGCAATTCCCTTGGTTCCTCCTTGAGCTCTGGCCAGGGTTTGTAAGAATGACAACAGAAGAATTAAATTAGAAATTATGCCAGATTTTTTGTTTTACAGTATAAAAGCTGGGCTACTGTTGCAGCAAATTTGTAGGAGGGCTTGTGTCCTGCCAGGTGGATGAACCACAGGATTTCCCAGTTACTGTGTGTGGTTCTCCAGCCCTTCGCTGTGAAAGCTCCCCTCCCACCCCCATCAGCTGATGTGTGGATTTGGATGATGCCAAAGCATCAGGGTAACTGGTGATGTGTCTTTCTTAATCATTATGGGCATTCTTTTGTAGCAACGATTAGGTGCATTGCTTAGTTTACCCTTTTGTGATTGTTTGCAATTTTACTTTATAGTAAATTATGCTAATCTACATTACAGTAAATTCCTTAGGCTGGTGTCTGGGTCTGTGTCTCTGACCCTACCCACCGGCAAAACAAGGTATCAGACTTCAGGTTTTAAATTATTAGACAGGGATACATGTTTATATAACTTAAGATTCCCAGAATATTGTGGAGTCAAAAAGAACAGCTGGGCTCAGAAAAGAGACTGGCAAGTTTCTGATTGTAAAAAAAATTCACTAACCTTTTCCCTCAGTTTGCTCTCCTTGAGAAATGTTTTGTCTTTTATCAGGGACAGGGAGAGTCAGACTATTCTGCAAATCCCCAGCAAGTGCTCCATCAAACCTTCACCTTTGCTGCAGCTAATTATCTCACTCCAACAGAGAGTTCTTATCAGAGACTGTACATTTCTCTGCAAACAGGGAAAATAACATGCTGCTATTCCTCTGTGTGTCTCTGACAGTTCCAGCTCAGTGTATCTCACTGTACTCACGGAGGATATCAGTTGTGATGGAAGTAGGAGGAAAAACGTCCTCAGAGAAAAAAAAAATTGTAGTATTTCATCAGCATAACCATACGAGATTTACACAATAAATATTTTTCACTTTTGATTGTGCATTTTCTCAGATTAAGACTGTGCTGTGATGCTATGCAAAGTTATTATACCATGCTCAGGAAAACCACACTACAGGGCTTCAACATTTCAACAGAGCAGTCCCTGAGGAATGCCCGAAAGAAATCGCTTCCTTAAAACTATTTTCTTCTTCCAGTACATCTTCAATAATCTTAGCACTCAAACATTTCCAAGCCCTTCCAAAAAATATTGTTACAGATTAACTTTTAATTAGCTTCCGAAAAGACTTCCCTATTATAAGACATAAAGTGCTGTAACTTATAAAGAAGCCTTGTAGACAAGCTGTTTTTCTTTTTATGGGCTTCAACTTATGCAGCCAATTAAATGCTGCTGAACTCATTCTCCTCATTGTACAGCTCTATAACCTATTAAAACATTTTCCTCTGGTGCATACACACTGCACTCTTAACTATTCTGAACACCACTGACTTTAACTAAACAATACAATAATTATTTTTACGCTCATCAGTGAGCCACTTAAAAAATCCAGTAAATCTCAGGACTGGGAAGGTGAGCAGCATCTGCACACTGAGAGCAGGAAAAGGCCATGTCTTATTTCTCTCTTCTCTTCCCACAGCAGTAGGGACAGCCCGAAGTGACCCGGAGGGCTGAGGGCTGCGGGGAGGGGACACGCTGCCCTTGGCTCGCCAGGAGAGCTGCGGGAGGAGCGGGGCTCAAAGAACTTGGGGTGACTCATCCCTGCAACAGGAGCATCCCTGCCGGCTCAGCAGCACCACGGCTCCTGCAGAAACAAGGCTCGGAAATACTCACTCCCAAAGAAAAGGAACTGCTGCAAGTCCAGGAACAGAAGAGGTCTTTTAATGTTTCATTGCTATGTGTTTGTGTGTAAGTTAAGTCAGATGTGACAGATTCCTTAGCCTGGTATCATAGATTCACGGTGAGACCAGATGGCTAAAGGGATAGGCTTTCTTATGGGAAAGGTTGTCAAGCTGTTGGCTCCTTCAGCAAGAATGTAAACACTCAACGAGAAGCACATTGTAAAACAGAGTTATCACACAGATAACTTCAGAAAATACCTCACAAAGCCAGTTGCTTGGAATTGGGAAATAAAAATGCATGGAAGAGAAGGGAGAGTGACTATCTTCATTATTTGAAAAATAATGGAAGGAAATTAATAACTTTTCACATTTTGGAACCACGTGCAGTGAGTGTGAGTACCATCCAGCAAATGCTGTAATTCTGTACAGCAGGAGGCAGCACAGATGGCAGGGCAGACTTCTATGACAGGACCCTGTCTGCAAGAGCTGAAACATCCAAACTAACTCTTTCACAAGAACCAAATTACATCCAAATATGCCCCTGCTCTAAGAAAAATATAATTTAGAGGCAAAATCAGAAAAAAAATGAGACTGGATATGAAGGATCCCATCTTCTTTTATGGGAATGATTTGATTTTGAATTGAGAAAACAAAGCACAGCTAAAAGAAGAGTTTGTAAAATATGGGAATAAAGAGCCAGGATCAGATCTATTTATGCTTTTAAGGGTGCTTGTTTCTGGATTTCATTTAGAGAATGCATACAATATAGGGATAAAAACTCCATAAATAAAATTAATTCTCAGATATCTTTAATGGGACAGGCAGATTTTTAGTGTTTCACTGCCCAGGTCTGAAAAATATCCTTTGTTAATTACCATACAAATGCTTTTATAAAGTTTACTGGCTGAATTAGAAAACAAAGGGAATTTACCAGCTGTAGCAGGGAGAAGTGTAGTAAGCAACGGACGTAAATATTTAGGACATGAAATATTTGGTAAATACAACTGCATCCCACTAGCAGGACATTCTTATCATTATGGTTGAAGCTCAGTATTTTAAAATAAGTTTTAATGGTTCTGGCCCATTTCCCTAGATAAGGAGAGTTCAGTATGCACTTCCAATATGCCCCATGGGAGGAAATACTCTTACAGAGTACTCAGTGAGTTAAAATCTCCTCCTGGTACATTTTTTCCCCCTAGAATGTAGTACCATAGCTTCTTAAAACAGCTTCCTGAAGGAATACAGAACAAAGTATATGTTGAGAGCATCCTGGGAGAACAAGAGCAGATCAGAATGAAAGGCTACAGAAAGGATTCCACAAAAGGGCTCAACAAACAGAGCTGAAATTAAAGAGATAAGTTGAAGGTCACGTAAGTGAAATTGCTAGGGGAAGGACTGAGAACAATACAACTAATACAGAGGCATCCAGGCACAGTGAACTCTGGAGGAACAACCACATCAACCTTGTCATCCTCTGCTCATCTCCACGTCGTTGCACAGAGAGAAGGAGCTGGAATATCCTCCTAAGAAGGGATTTCCCTGCTTTAAAAGCCTTAGAATGAAGCTATCGTCCTTGCATGATGAATTTACATCAAAAGACACAGCAAGTTTTCTACAAACACCTCAGAAGGCAACATAAGGCACAGTATGTGTGCAAGAAAATTATGAACTTTGCGTGTGAGTGACATATGCCCCCAGAATTCTTGCTGACAAGTAACACCCAGAATAGGGTGTTACTGCACACAGGCACATTGAGTGGAGACCAGTTCTGGCAAAAACTGGCAGTGATGATTCTTCTGCATAGAGAAGGATTGCACCTTGAGAAAACTGGCCTTTTTCAGCTGTAGGTGTATGGTTTGACTGCTCTGTACAAACTGCAACATTAGCTGCTGGTGGCAGACGTCAATCAGTTCTCAAGAGCCATAGGAAAATTACATAAGGCATGCAATGTCCATGTATGAGAGTTAATTCATGAGAAATGACATAGAATGTATTTACAGAAGCAATAACAAAATATGAGATAGCTGCAGAAAGCAAATAAAACTTATTTTCTTGGGTGGCTGTGGAATTTTGGCTATATTACCAATTCAAATCACCATGGCTTTCTGTAATTGCTGGCTTGCTATTTAAGGGTGAGAGAAAAGTGCTGCCAGAGGCACTACAGGCTGACCTACTTCTAAAAACACATTAAAGTCTCAGTGGTAGGCAAAATACAAAGGAAAAATCATGTGGTCTACTGCACTGGCCAGTACTCTGTTTTCCCTGTCAACCCATGGAAAACTTCAGCACTGGAAAAAAATATAAGTCTAGGATCACAGGTCTGCCTGTGTTGTCTTCCTTCTAGAAATGACGATACAGAATAAGAATTTTTTTCAATATCTCCACAAAATGAAGCAAATCTGAAAGTCTTATAAAAGGACTGAAAATCAACAACAATCAAAAAAGAAGAAAAAACACCCATTTGAGGGTAGCCAGGACATACAGGGTACCTGCAAGGTATACCAAGTACTGATGAGCAGCCCACACAGCTTAACATTAGATAATTTTCTGTTGGCAGAGTGGAAAAAAAGTAAAGAACAGCAACTGTTGCTTCAAGTGAAGTAAATATTAGAAAACAAGTGATCCAAAACAGTTTGCCAGGAGATGAAGGCATTAAAAGAAAGGAAAAAGGGGGTCTGAACACTTTCCTCCAGCAGACCCTTGTTAAATTTCTTCTCTCCTATATACTCTATTTAAGTCTCCTCCTTCAACCTTGCTCACAAAGCCTAATAAAAGAAGTTGAAATAAATGTATATCTCTTATGTTCCAGATGGAGGCTTCAGCAAAATTACATCTTTCTCCTTGATTAAAGAGAAAAACTTTCACCAAAAGCAATTTAGGAAAATTATTAACTTTTCGAAAGAGGATAATTCTGCCATTTTCACCTCTCTTTTTGGTACTTCAAACAAAAAATATTTTTGATTTAATATTCCTATCCATATTTAAAGTCCCTTTACTACCCTTAAGCCTAAGACTGCTTCTCTTTAAATCAAAGGGAAGATGATAGAAAAACTGAGATATTTACATCTCATGGCATCTCCCCAAGTCATTGTTAATATCTGGACCTAAGGCTAAAGTAACTTTTTTAGGAGACCCCCCTGTCCCACACCCTTCTCTGCTGAGCTTTGACTCTTGCTCCCTGCCCTTGCTGTGTTACCATCACTGCCCGTGCACACAGCAGCAGTGAAAACCAGCAGCAGTGAAGTGGTGAATGGTTTTCGAACCTGTACAATTCAGGATGATCCAGAAGCGTGCAGGAAACCACGCTTTTAATTGGTGAATGTCCTGGGGAAGAATTAGGGAAGAGATGTAAGAGTTGACGAAGCACGTGGCAGAGTCTGATCGGAGAACAGCGCTCCCAACAACAACGCGCTGCTTTCGCTCGCTTCGCGGTGCCGTGGTTTCCTTCGCTGCCTGCCCACTCGTGGATGAACACCAAGCCCCCCTCGCCCACACATTTTCCCACCTGTTGCAGGCACGCCGAGTGCCGCTGGTGACATCTGGTGGTGGCACGGCTCGGCTCCGGAAAGCGCCGTCTGACCTCCCACCCGAAACAGAACCGGCCGTCCCTCTCCTGAGCTCCACTTCTGCACCGGCACCAGGCCAAATGTCACAAATCTGAACCCACACCTAACATCCCGCAGTGTTAAGCTCCTCCAAACAGCAAGCGACACTCCAGCAACAGACTTCAATTCCTTGCTTTCTCTCCTTTTCCGTACCAGGACTTGCTGCTGGCAATCTTTTAAAAGTGCAAGCAATCTACTATATCACAAGTATTCTTACAATAGAGAAAAATAGTCTGCAACGTCGTCAAAAAGCATCCGTGTTCCATGAAATGATGCTACTTGTGGGTACTTCCACCTTTTGCCTATAGCAACAGATTTAAGTGAGCCAAGCCTCTTTTGATGAGAAATAGTAAGTGTAAGCTATTAAACTCACCACTTGAACAGGTCCCGGGGGATGTTTTTTGGTTTGGTTTCTCTTTTTGTTTTTTTACATTTTGGCAATTATTTTGACTTAACTTCTGAGGAAGGAATCGACACAGTTTACTTGCTCTGCTAGTCCTTTGTCTTCCTGTCTCTCCCCACTTGCTTTCTTTCAGAGAAGGGAGGACTTCCCAACCAAACTGGCAGACTAAAACAAAACTGCCAGATGCTGCAAGGAAAACTGTCTGTCTTAGATTTGACAAGAGACATGGAAGGTTGGTAGAATAAATGGTTTATATCACTTCTCAGGATGCAAGTCCCAACTTTTTTTACATCTACACAGCTCTACCCAAACTCTTAACCTTAATTATTTGTCTCATATTCCCAGAGCTCAAGCACAGGACTGGAGCTTCAAGGAAACTAGAGATTTTTATGCAGCTACGAAAGCCACTTAAAGGCACTTTAAAAACTTTTTTAGAGCTGCAAGGCTACATTTGTACCAATTCTATGATACTTTTACTAATTATTTTACTTTAGAAAAGACCTTTAATTCCTTGAGATGGAGTTTAAAGATATTCTAAATAAGAACTTCCACACCAATTCATCCCCAGAAGCATTTATGCAACATGCATTTAGGGTCTGGCATCTTACACTTTAGTGAACTTCTCAAGAGAATTATTTGTACAGAGGCATTTTGACAAAGCTTAAAAAGGGAATTAAAGCAGCACATCAGGAAAATTGGGTCTCTTCTTCCCAGAGCCTTAGACATACTGCTCAAAAACAAGGTTAATAGTAATATACATCCACCGTGCTAACACAATGTAGTTCCCCTTAGCCATGATCCAGGTAAAGAAGCTGGGCTCCTCACCCAGGCTCATGTGTGACCGCTTTTTCCCTCTGCTCCAGAGACAGACTCCCAGGTCCCTTGAGGCAGCACCACCCCATAGGCCATCCCTTTCTGTACAGCCAGCACAGCGGCCTTCCAGCTTCTGGTCTGGATTGTTAGGGCTTCACCCCCTCGTATGAGAACTCCATCCAGTCAACCTTCGTTTCTTGCCCAGCCAATTTGTTTGCAATACCTCTTTGCCCTGTATAATTCCAGGGAAGAGACCTTGAATTAATGCTGCAGAATTTCTCTTCTTCAGGCATCCTTCAACCTCCTCTCAAACCACAAGCTCATTAGCTCAGTCTGCTGTGATTGCAGTGAAGGAAGCTCAAATAGAGCCCCCCAGGTAATCCTATGATATCATACTGAAGAAGCAGGACGACACCTCTTGTGTACTTTAAACAACAAATGAAAAAAAATTCAGTTAATGAGTTCTCCTGTGTTTGTAGTGGAATTCTATCCTCCTTAATTATGCCACTTGCAAATGTGAGCTAATAATTCTGCTGGATTGCTGTATACACATCATCAGGCCTATTAATCATACTGGATGAAGGAACACTGATTTTCTTTATCTGCTTTTGGTTTTGCTACATCATTGCACACAATTCTTAATAGATTAATTTCTTGTCAGCATTTCTACCTGAGAGTTCAATGCTCCAGTTAATTAACTGGAGCATAACGTTCAGTGTTCTACAATCCTTACTTTTCCAAGTGCAAAGACAATTTTTTCCTCAGCTGATGTTGCTGTTCCGAACTTCATCACCATGAGCTGCAGAGGAATTTGGCATTGGGCACATTCCATGATTACTGGAGGAATGAGGAGTCTAACTGGCTTTGAGAAATGAATGGGTCAAAGTTCAATTTTTCCTCCAATAAGCAGGTGCAAACAGGTCTTGAATATATTTGAATAGAAAGCAAATTCTGTTGCCATATTCACTATTGGTATAGGGCACAGGGGGAGGAGGCAGAAATTGCTTCTATTTTCTGCCTTGAGTACCAAAAGATGACTGTTGTTTTTCTTTCCCACAGCAAAACCCCAGCATTTCCACATCCCAACAACTGCAGTTGTCATAATTCGGGCAGTCTCAAAGGTTCAACAAGGAGAGTAGATTCATTTTGACTTTCTCTTTAATCTCCCAGCAAGTTAATCTACTGCATGAAGTACCAGTGGGCAAACTTCATCTCTGTTAGTAGCTGGTTTTAAGTTAATGGCTTTGTAAGATATCACTTTTCACTTACTATTTCTCAGCCACTCATCACATGCTTCAAATTACACCTCAAAGTTGATTACAGTATGTCTCAAGAAAATAAGCATCCTCGTCCATCAAAATGAGCATATCTAGCCTACCAAGGAATAAGCAACTGAAACATCATTAAATACAGAAAATCTAGGGCTTCCAGGACTCCTTCCAAAGGCATTTATAACATTGTTTAAAATCCTACCACAAATACAAGGCCAAGGGCACAGAGGAACAACAGCAGTTATTGCTGAAATGCAATCGGTTGTAACCTGCAATAAAATGGTTCGGCTATCAACTCTCTAAAGTAATTCAGAGAAAAAAGAAGTATCTTTTTCCGTAATCACTACAGAACTAAAAGTATGTTGAAGTCTGGCCATTATTTGAATGCTTGTTTCTAGCCTTAAGAAAAGGGTGAGGTTAAGAAATTGTTTTTCAGCATTCTACACTAAGTATATTCTCTTGAAGTAGATTCCTCTTTGGAATGACACTGTTCCTGGTGAAAAGACTCAGAGCTTTTGCTGTCTATCCATTTCAATCTTTTGTATGGTAAACTTAGATTTCAAAATACTCCAAAAATAGGAAAATCACGTCTAATATAAAAAAATCCAAGAAGATACGCAAAACTCGGGTAAATGCAAGGTGTACCTTTAAGACTCCCTTTCCTTTATAAAGAGGCTTATACTTCCTCAGCGATGGGAAATTGTTGGGATATCAGAGATGAACCAAGGGTAAACTGGCTATTAAACACATATTTTGAAAAAAACTTTGGCTTTGACAGTTTTGCTTTTCTTATGTCAAAAAATATCATTGAAAAGTCCTAGCCCGCTCTGCTTCTAAATACAAACAATGTATCAATGACACAAAAAGGACTGGCTGCGACTGCCCCACCATTTGTGTATAAACACAGCAGCAGGTTACACAGCCATAGTAACACAGAAGGCTGCATGATCAAAAAAGTAAAGGTAAACAAAAGGGTGACTATTAATCAGTAGAGACTTTGTAGAAAACACCTCCTCAGCTCCTACAGGTGGTTAGCTTTAAGGGCAGAGAACTGCATTTTGGCTTGTTTAAAGAACCGAAACTTGGCACGGGATGGTGCTACCGCGTTGTTCTTCCATCAACTGCTGACCTCTGGAATTTGAAGCTGGAGGCTTTAAACCATACATTCTTTCAAGCTTATTGACTTACCTCATATTCATACCCTTAAAGCACAGAGATACTGTGGTGGTGAACGCTGGCAGTAACAGACTGTCTCTCCCTCTGCAGTGTACTACTGCAGGATCTGTATTTTGGGGAGATGAGATTTATGGTACAGCTTCAGGCATTCAACTTCCGCAGCTCAGTTATGAGCCAAGGCTTTCTGTACCATCAAGTGAGCCTCCAGAGACCCATTCAGAGCTCGCTCTTCCAGTTCACAGCAAGTACTTATTTCTGTATAGCCTAGATCTAGATGACGGAGTAACACGTCTCCTCCCTCATCCTTATGCTTCACATTAATTTATTAAATCCCTTTTCCAAGGTAAAGATGGAGCTGTTCCAAGAGATAACGTTTCAGCGAAAAAGATGAACTTATCCTGACATTTGAGGTAATAAGCTGTAACATCATTATTCTTTAGGGTGTATTTGCTCATTTGCTGCCCACTCATAAATGGGGAGCAACCAATGAATACAGCTTTATAAGAGTAGTATTAATCAGCAGTGGTTGAAATAGGATCCTTTCATTCAGGGAAAGGAAAATACCTAGTATCCTAACGAATTTAGGGTGGGAGAGAACAATGAAACAAAACTTGTATGAACCAGGAAATCAATCCTAAGCTGTAATAGCTTTGACCAATCATGAGAATCTTGGAAAAAACCCAACTAACCCAACCAAAAACAAACACTAAACTTTATGTAATTATTTCCCTAATGTGGCAGTTAGTGGCTAAATCATTGCAACCAGTTGTGACTGGAATTGGTCCCTACCAAAGTTAAACTTTAACTTGCAAGAAACCTGTGCTGTGAAAGAAAAGTATGTACAGCTGTGGTGTATTCAGTTCCCAGGCTGAGTTAGAGCTCCCCTTTGTGTGTGAAGTCAAGGCATTTACTGCTGCAGCTGTTGTTTACCAGTGAAATGTGGTACCTTTGATCACAGCTCTGAAAGTGCTTTACGAAAAAGGTTGAAGTCCTTGTGCTCATCTTACAGACCAGCACTACAGTGTAAGCAAAAAGAAATTCAGTGACTTGTCCAAGATCAAAAGCCAAACTTGCCCTGGAACCAGGGTGTGATCTCCAGTTTATATTGCCTGCAGCTAAAACTTCCCTGCTGAACTCATTGCACTGAAAACTGCAGAAAAGTAAAGCCATTTTAGAAGATGCTGTTCAATATTGCATTTTCAAGACAAAATACTAAAACATATCACAAAGTAAAAAGACAGTATTTACTTCATTCAAATGTAAGCAAAAGTTTCCAGAAGCTTACATCTAACCAGCCTTCTAATTTGTAGAACTCCTAAAGTACTTGACTTTTACAACCTCAAACATGAACTAAACAGGCTGCAATGTTTTAAAAATCTTCCTTGAAACAGCACTGTTAATTATTGTCAAGAGTAGCATGGGAGAGGTCACTGAAGTGATAACACTTAGATATAGTGTTCTTAACTCTTTGATATTGGACACCTCTGAGGACAAACCTACCTAGACAAGCTATTACACAGATTCAATGCAGCAAGTTTATTTCTTACCCTAGTGAGGACAATTTTATATTTTGATAGGGTTGAATGGGGCAGTTGGAAAGGCACAGAGGAAAATAATAAGGCAACCTGGACATTGGCCTAAAATGAGGACAGATGCATTTACTTATAAATATAGTAATAATAAAGCAATGAGAGAGAAGAGTGTATTAGAGTAGTCTTACATGGTTGTATAAAACCAAGTCTTAATATACCGAACAAGATTTTAAGTAAATTAGTATAATTTATGAGAAGTGTCATGACCAGAATACAAATCATAAAAGCCAAGGCTTATTAAATATGGGGAACTGATGGAAATATTGCTTTACTTATCAGAGATTCATATGCTTGCTCAGTAGCCCAAAATACAAGAACTACAGGTTTTGAAGAAAATCTGTGAACTTATCTGAAAAGAGGACACTCCTCAATCTCCCTTCCCCAAACTGACAAAACTAGATTTCAATACCTGAAGGACTTGAATATAGGCTGAAAAATAAATGGGAAAAATAACTTAGAAATTTCGGATCAAAGGTATGACTTCAAACAAATTCAGTGTGAGAGAAATGTGATTCAAGGGCAGCACCCAGCACCTGGTGTTGTGGAACTTCATACAATTGGCCTTGGCCCATTTGTCCAGCCTGTCCAGACTCTGGTAGTCTTCCTACCCTCCAGTGATCAACACTCACACCCAGCTTGGTGTCACCCAACCTGTTATCATCTCTTACACCATGCTGAACCAACACTGTTCAGTTTTGATCCTTTGACTTCTCTTCAGTGAGAAAAATCTAACTGGCTTGCGTTACAAGAATCAGATGCTTGTAGTACTGTATCTCACTGCTTCACATGCTCAAACCTGAACTGCTATTTTTAAGTACTTTATTTCACGTGAAGGCTTTTGTGACTACAAGATCTCTGGGATTTTTCAGTGTTAACAGCACTCTACAGAAAAGTTAACAGGACTATATAGAAAAGGACAAAATAAAGACAAAACTTCTTTACTTAGGCATCTTTTCAACTGTAACCCAGTCTCATTCTTTTCTGGGTTCCACAGGTGCTGAAAAAATTCACCACAAAAATCAATAACTTTTAAAACAAGTACTACAGTCATTGTATGCAAAAACTGGGGTAATGTTCTCTTTTTGAAATGTACTCACTGTATGTATATTCATACTGTACTTTTATCATAGAATTACCTCCAGCAACATCTGTTGGAACACATATAAGCCAGATCCCCTCTACTTGTCTGACACACAGTTAGGAGGGAGAACTGCCATTCTTCTTTCTTGCAAACCCTGAAAGTATTAAAAGGTTTTAAAGTAAAGGGAGAAAAACTGTTCTAGGAGCATATTTACAGCTCTAAGAGTATCTCTCTTTGCCTTTAGTATCTACAAGCACATAATATGCAAACATTATGAGTGCCCCTGACTTTCTCTAAGGGATTCAGAACCCTGTTTAAAATATACAAATTGGTGATAGGCACACTTTTCTTCTAAATATACTGTACAGCTATGAAAATAGGACCTCACGGTAGGTCTGCAGGCCTGAAAGAATATACATATTCATCCTGTAGAGTTTCCCAAACCTGGTAAGATGATCAAGCTTGATGACTCCATACTATGACACTTTAATATGCTATAGATAGTATCTGTTCTTTGCATCTTCTAGCTATAGATGATGACAGTACAGGTTTTCTTCTTAATAACCTGTTTCTACAAACCAACAGAATTTACTTAACCAGAGAACCACCACAGTAAAAAACCACCCAAACCTAAAAGGAACCTAAAAGATATGCTTTTGGTGGGTTAAAATTGTGGTACAATAAATAAATAAGACAAGGCTCTTCCCTTGCCCAATATGTATTTCTTGTGGGTAAACTAGGATGTTGGCATCTTAGCCCTGAAGCCAGCCATCAAGCAGCTGTATCACAAATAAGAAGAAATCAGGGCCTTGGTGAGGAGAATTTTGACTATCAAGAGTGGAGCCACCAGTGTCAATAACTTCCAGGGTTCTACAGTGAGAAAAATAAATATTTTGATGAAAGTGTGATAGACGAACAGTAGAATTGCTGTTACTTCTGCCTTAAACATTCCAGGTGGCACATGCACTGAAGGAGACACACGTATCCCCAATGAGAGAGTCAAAAAGGCATACAACCACGTGAAGGCCACTTCTGGAATAGAAGTGGATTCCCCTTGGGTGAATACTCTGCCTCTGGAAATAACCTGCAACAGACTCTCCAGCACTCCCAGGACCCATGTGCTCAATACAACCTAAGTGACTGGACAATATATGTCTAGCATGTATCTTTTCCTTACCTAGACTGTTGGCAGATACACCTGATGTTTGATTTACTTACTTCTTAGCACAACTACCTCTATCAGGCTTGGAAATAAAATTTTGCATCCTCCTAAACACTGACAGCATTTACCAGGCAGAATAAGTGGCATCTAGCACAAGGCACAAATGTCGCTTTTGGTCTGGAAGGCAGCAGCGAGTAAAAAGTCTTTGTAAAATATTATTGCCTCATTCCCTCTGCCATAAAAAGGAGTTTAGAAACTTTTGAATTATCAAAGTGATTTACAAAGCAGTGAGCAGAATGAACAGTCCTATTGTTTATTTTCTCCTCTACCCCAAATTTGCAGACTTTCACCTGCTTTCATAAGGACTGGCAAGCCCTCAGATGACTAGACTGTTCATGGTGACTACTGCTACACCAAAAGTCTAGGTGTATCTGAAGTTGGAAGGAAGAAATCGCACATGTGCAAATTCTCTGGCATAGGAAGAATTCAGCAGCTACAGTATGAATGGCTGCCCTGGGCACCTTTCTTTGGAGAAGCACTAACAGTACTCTGCTTCTCTGCCTCCCCTCCAGAGATCAGAGTACTCGTCAAGGTCTTCAGTAGCTCTAAGAGATTCAAGTTACCAGGCTCTGTAACTGCATACTTTATGTGGTGGAAGCAAAGACTGATGTTCTCAGATGTACAACAAATGTTTTTTAGAAGTACATTTAGCAGTGTTGCAGAGCATGAGACATATTAATGATGGCTCAAAGAAGTAACACCAAATGTGACACCTGACTGAAGTTTGACTAGTTTGGTCACCTGGGGTGAATTGATGACTTTACTTCTAAAGCAAACTGCAAGTATTTTGAACAGATTTAAGCTGTTATATCAAGCAGCACTGAACTCAGGCCACCCCGATGCCAAATCTCAACTACTGAAGCAATCCACTAAGGCCTAGATCTGAGAATGGTCATTATGTCTTTATTTTTGAAATGGAAAGGAAAAAAAAAAGCAATTGAAGAATTTCAATTACCAAAATCACAATCTAAAATATTTTTCCTAAGTATGAATAAAACATGAGATGGTTTTAATTATAACTTGCTTAAATGTCACTGGCTGAGTACCCTAGGGGTTGATAAGAGCTGATATGGTTTAACATCTCCACTACCTACCCAGATGTTGGGACAGGGTATATGGTCAGCAAGTTTACAGACAATCCAAAACAGCAGGAGTGGCTGACGCACCAGATAGTTGTGCTGCCATTCAGAGAGATCTGGACAGGCTGGAAAACTGGGCTTAGAGGAATCTCATGAAGCAGAAATGCATTTGGGGAGGAACAAGCTCACAGACCAGTACACAACTGATGACCAGCCATCTGGGAACTGGCTCTGCAGAAAATGACCTGAGAATCCTGATGGACAACAAGCTGAACAGAAGCCAGCCACGTGTCCTTACAGCAAAGACAGCCAACAGTTTTCTGCATTAGTAATGGTGCCAGCAGATTGATGGAGGTCATCCTACTCAGCACTGGTGAGGACACACCTGAAGTGCTGGGTCCAGTTCTGGGCCCCCCAGTTCAAGAAAGATATGGATTTAATAAAACAAATCCAGCGCAGCACCACAAAGACTGGCAAAGGGCTTGCATCTGTGGAAAGGCTGAGAGAGATGGGTCTGGAGAAGAGGATCCAGGAGGATCTTATTATCATTGTATATAAATACATGATAACAGGGGATACAGAGAGAAGTAGGCTCTTGTCAGCAGTGTCCAGTGACAAGATGAGAGGCAATGGACACAAACAAACAAACAAACAAAAAAAAAGAAGCAAACAACCAACCACAAAAACAATCAATCAACAAGAAAAAACAAAACAACTCAAAACCCCCCAATTAACAGGAAATTCAATCTGACTGTGAGCAAATGTTTTTAAGTTTTTACTGTGAGGATGGTCAAACACTGGAACAGATTGCCCAGAGAATCTGTGGAGTCTCCATGTGTGGAGATACCCATACCTTCAATGGACATGGTCTTGAGCAGCCTGCTCTATCAGAGGGGCTTAGACTGTTTCATCTCCAGAAATCTCTTCCAATCTAAAAGACCCTGTGATTCTTTTATTTAAAAAGTAAAACCACCCTACCTGCATAGCTCTGTATTCCATTCTGCAACTTACCAGACGAAAAAGCACTTATTTTGGTTAAGGAAACTATTTTATCAGACTATCTGTATCAAGCATGTCAGATTTCTGTTAGCATTGGGATAATTGACTCACACTTGGTTTGTTCAGGAAGAATTCCACTGCATCCTTGCAAGGACTCTGGACCTAATTTAGAATACCTAATACTAAAATCTTAAGCACCACCAAGTGCATCAAAAATGTATTAGACAACAGAGTCTCCTTAGCTCCTCATAGTGCATACACCATTACATTAAAAAGGAAGGTGGCTGGTGACACTGTGATTTCTTCTATTATCTCACACTTGTATGCAGATCTTTGTATTAGCATTATAACTGTGTATAAAATAAACTGCCTCTGCAGCTGGGCTTACAATCTGGGCTCCATACTGACACTCACAGGCCACATAAATATTTGTTATGCAGCCAGTCTAACTACAAGCCGAGTGCAGGCATGGCTTTATAATATTGGTCTTGCAACCTTATAAGTTCAATATACAATTCAATATATTTCTATTTGAATGTCACTATATCTTGCCTGTTGTCACTATGGAAATGGATTTTCCTAACCGAAAAATGGGCTAATGCATCCATGACATGATCAAGGAAGAGGGAAGTTAACAAAACGTGTTTAAAATATTATAAGGAAAACACTGGCTTCATTTGCCTAAAAAAACCCCCCACAAACCTAACAAAAAAACTCAAAGTACCAAATACCCCAAAGAATGAATGGACCCTCCCAACAAAAACCCCACAACAGAAGGCTGTTATTACTTACCTGTACTCTTGATGCTGAATCAGATGCTGAGTTTATTTATATCCACTACTCTATCTCCTCTAAGACACACAGCCAACATTGGAAAAAGCATCAAAAGAATATTATGGTCACATCGAAGAAAAAAACAAGCTTATGCCAAATGTTTCTGCACACATCAAGTGCAAGACATTACAGGAATGTTCATGTTACTGTACTGGATTCTTAATCTTAGAGTAACAATTACATTGAAATCTTCCACGAACAGGCTGGCCATAGTCTATAGTTCCCGGTTATTCACCAGAGAGCTCCTTTGTACATGTTAAGAAAACATTAAAATATATTTTTCAAGAAAATTCAGGTCACTTTGCAATACAGTAGCTACAAAACATTTATTTTTTAAATAAAAACATTTAAATCATCAGGTTTTGTAAAACAGTATATCAAGTGTTTATCTTAATCTTCGCAGTGTAAGCACCTTCAGTTTTATGCTAAAACAATCAACATAAATTATTATTTGGTCAGGCTATCAACCTACATTGAAATAAATATACTTTTAACCAAGACAGGTCACTTAATGTATACCAGACTTTCATACCTTTACAGAAAATTCATCTGGTGATACGTTGAGAAACCATGATTGAAAGAATTGTTTTTTCTTTTCAATTACAGTGAAGACTGGCCTATAATTTTAAACGATAAAAACAATTATAAAGCACTACAGACTATAGCTTAAAAAAACTGCATCACATCAGAGAAATATTTGAGATGGCTTACCTAAACTGTCTCAGAATAAGAGATGGAATACAAACTCCTAAATTACTTAGAATGCACTGGGCTGGCCATATCATATGTCCCAGTCTTACAGGAAATTATCCATTGAACAGGAATAGAAATCTTTGTTTAACTACAAGAGAGATAAGCCACTAATAAGTGAAAACAATATAGCTCAAAGAGCTTTTTATGCTGATACTATTGATTACAAAACATAGGGTGCAAAATTCAACACTTGAAATTATATAAACCTTAAAAATACAGAACTTAACAGAAGTTTACAAGTCAAAATACTTCAGCACCTGAGATTTTCCTGTAGAAAGCCAAATAGAGATACTTTCTTCAGAAACATGTAATACAATCAGCTCCTTTTCTCTCAGTATTACACAGGAATAATTGATCAAGAAAGAATTGAAATATACATAATGCTCAAAAATTCTAATTACGCCTTGAAGGTGAATGTGCTATTAATCTATACTTAAAATTTGATTTGTGACTTTATTTTATGAAAACATTTTGTATTAAAACTGGAATAGACAATCTATTAAAGTGTTCTGATTAAATTAAAGTTGAAACAGAAGACATAGAACAGTATGTGACTGTCATGTCGACAGTAAACTAAGAATACAATGACAGGAACTGGTTTGAAGAAAATGTAACAATCTGCTATGCAAGCATTTAGATTTACAGACAACTAGTGGTTTTGTCTTTACTTTTGGTAAATTAATACTTTAAGGAAATTCTTTTCTATTTGCACTTTAAAAGCTGGGAAGTTACATTTCCTGTGCTCTGCTCCGTGTGATTAAGACTTTGTGATTTTGTTTGTATAATTGTATGTCATCTTCAAGGTGGACACTGTAGAGCATACAGTCGCAGAACAGAAACTTTCTTTTTTAATCCCTTGGTTTTGAAGCTTTAAGCAACTATGCATCCTATTTGAACTCCCAGACCCCAGAGTAACGGAGAAGAAAAGACTTAAACACAGTTCTTAACAAAACAGTATTCTGATGGGAACACAGTAGTTTTAGTCTAATATCATCTAATTTTATTAAAGAAAACTATTAAAATGTTGAATGATCTGCAAAATTAAGACTTCAAATACTGGAAAATTAGGGATGTTCCTTTAATTCTAAAAATGCTTTCATCAGGGAAAGTATACTGTACATTTGGTTTTATTTAATCATTCACTTAGTGATACTGTAAAAAATTAAACTACCAGTGTCATCAAAGATAAATGTTCCTCCTCCCACAATGAACTACTTGGAATTTTCTGGAAACTTTCTATCACTGAAACCAGTCAAGCACATCTGTTTCTATCATTTGATTCCAAAATATGAGTAAGCAGGTACTCAGTAGTACCTTAGGAAGAAAAACTACAGAGATTATACTGAAAGATTTCATATTAAATTATAGCAGTTTTAAAATTAAGTGCAATAAAATGCACCATTGGCTCACTTAAAACCAATTATCCTTAAAACCCACCAACTTTCTTCAGTACAAGGTGCAGCAGAGATTAAAAAAAAGAAAGGGGACAAACCCCTCCACCACAAACAAAAAATTCAAACCCAAGAATATTGCTTTCAGTGCAAACACTGTAGTCTTCAAAGGTTAAGAGTACAAATATTTACGTTCCAGTGTATCCTTACCTACAAGGAATGTTGTTTCACATTACAAAGTACATCAAATACCTTTACTCCAATCCCAATACTGAAGTTTACTCTCTCAAATCGATATGGTGGCTGAAACTGAAATGTTTATACAAGCAATGTAACTTTCTGGAGAAACTAAGAAAGTTCACACAACAGCCAAGGGCAAAAACTGCAAATTCAGCTGCTGGTTCTTAACCAATTTCAATATCAAATGCCAGCAAGTAACCACCTCCTTAATGAGTGAACAGAGCCTCCTGTACCTGAACCTTAAACCCCTTGTCCCTCTCCCTGAATCTACAAGCCACAGAGGCAAGCTGCAGACCACCACTTCTTAGGTGAAATTCTTCTTGATGAACATAACCTCGCTCTAGATCTCATTTGCTTTTTAATGTGCGAAAGTTAAATTTCTAGCAAAACCTCTCAAACCTAAAGAAAACTTCTGTGACACGGCAAAAGGAGGTGGGCATTTTATTTTAATCATTCAAAATATACTTACAAAGTTCACCTAGAATACGATTTTGCAGCACTGTGCTTTTAGAGTTACTAGCTGGGATTCCAAGGAACATTTGAAAAAAGGCACCTACTACACTTAATTAGCTGCCCATTTTAATAATTTTGGTACTATTTGTCACAGTACATCAGAAAACAGCAGCACAAAGTGTTAGACGGACAGGAATTTTATATTTGTTCCCCTTTATGAAGAAAACATTTTTAAAATGAAAGGCACTCATGACAGAAACTCTCTCTCCAGTTCATATATAGATGGCCGACAAGTTTTGCTCTTCATTCTGCATAAAGGCACAGTACAGTCTCTGTTTTGACCTTCCACATCAATATCAAGTAACGAGGGCATGTGGCAGTTAGTTCTTTCCTCAATATCTGGCAAGAAGTTAACACGTGGATCTACATTGCCCTCTAAACATTCAGAGTCTTTAGAGTTTGGTTTAATCATACGTGGAATAATCTGCCATGCATCGATTTTACTTCTTAGAGAAGAAGGTCGAGGCCTTGAGATAGTATTGACAGCACTTTGCTTTTCATTTGAAACACCACTGTGATTGCTTCTTTGTGGAAAAGATGGGGAGGGCAGAGTTCCAGGAACTGATAGGACTGGGAGTCTGGAGACATCATGGGTTGAAGCAACTCCATTAGCTAGGGAAAAGAAAGCTGGAACAAAAAAATGCAAATTTAAGCAATGTGACTTCTTTAATTCTTTGCCATTTGTAAAACTGGGTTGCCATAAACACTAGTGACTTTTCTTCCACCAGAAAAATGAAAAGGTTTGTACATCGTGGGGAATCTCTTAAGACAAGACCAGTGGTGCTCAAGTAATGTGTTTGCATCTAGACTCACTGCAACCGGCAATCACAATTTAGTTTTTATTGCTACAAGAGATATAGAGAAAAAGCACTAATCCCCCAATAACTGGATGAATATTAATACTGGAATGCAGTCCCATGAAATTCTCCAGTTACTATGAGGAATTACATGTACATAGAGTATAATGAAGAATGTAACATTTAAGCCACCCCAGAATATAAGCATTGTAATTTAGAACTTCTTTTCAAACACTCATTGATCATGAGCTTATCCATTTAAATGTAAACGAGATTTTAAGACATTATTTTACACTTAAATTTTTATCCGTAGCTTAAAGATTCATGGAAGTTCTTAATTACCTACCTGTGGTCTGAAAATGGTTCCCATCTGATAAGGTTCGTCTGTGACCCAACATACTTAACTTTGTGGAGGAATCTTCTGGCACATTTTGAGACTCTTGTTTCAGACCAAGACTAAAAGTCTGATTTTTCAATTGTGTTGAAGTTGTGTTAGGAGCCAGCTGTATCCTTTGTTCTCTCTTACTTTCAGAAGTTTGAGATGAAAAATTATCAGTGGAACTACATCGACCACCATCACCAAGCACAGTGCTTACAAAAGCATCTTCACCATCAGGTTGAAGTAGACATTTTGTGGAAATGGAGGGCATAGAGAGAAGATTCACAGTATCTGTGGCTGGATTTAGGGATGGAATACTTGTTTCCTCTTTCTTGGACTGCAGTCGTGTAGGGCTGGCACTCCTACGGAATTTTGAAGCACGCTGAAATATTCCATCACGCTTCTTCCTCTCATCTTTAGGCAAGAGTTCATCTGGACCCTGCGATTTGTTCAGCTCTCTGATATCTAAGCCCAAGGCAACAGATGCAAGGAGGACAGCACACCCATACAGCACTGAATCAGTCTTCTTTTTGTGCAGCGTCCTGCTCAGACTGTTTGTAGGTGTCATTTGAGGAGTACTGTTTGCAGAACTAGCAGAGGTTCCTTCCTCAAAACTCTCGTGTTCTACTGTGTTCTCTCCCTGATCATCTTTCCAAAGAGGTAGATTAATATAGGCCTGATTGGGCAACTTAATTGGCTTTGGTCTCTTACCGTCCAAACCTTCAGGGATAAGTTTCTTATCAGTACAGACACCTGTAAAACATCACAGTATTCTTTAAGATTGCAACTCAACTGTTTTATTGCATGTCTGCATATGTACATTATTATTTCCTTTAAAATGTACAAGTATTAACCTTGAAGGATACTATACAATCCAATTAGATGTTGTCAGCTCAAACTCAAATTTTGAGTTTCAGAAACCACTCAGTGTTTGCAACACTTTGATAACGCTTTTTAAGTAACACAGAAAATATTTCGGTGTATGGATTACAGAGAAGTAATTTACTATACACAAATTGGCAGATAAGATCTGGAATATATTCTTTACAATACTTTCAATTCAGCTGAGCTCCAAAATCCAGTCAGTTATTAGAAATTTTTCGAATTAATTCATTAGGTCATGGTGGTCTGGAGTAAAAAGTAAATTTGACATCTTACACCCAATGACACATAAAAAGGAGGTATTATTTGACTTGCATGTGTTATTAAATTACTGAATGCTAGAGAAAAAACACAGAAGTATTTGAAATTCAAGTATGTTAACCTTGTGTGCAGGGTTATAGTAGTAAGCTAATAAAGCTATAAAATTACTATTTGTGAAGCCTTGATTTATACCCCTACCACTATACATGAAGATTAAAATGCCTTTTTCCAGCAGTGTCCAAGCATCTTACTATTTCTTCTTCCAGATCTAGCTGCTGGTACGGACATCGGGTTATATCACAGGCTTTTTTCCTGACACTGGTAACTTAATTTTCTGAGATAAGAGAATCCACAGTATAGAAAAAAGTGTGTGAAAACTTTAAAATTATTATGGATATTTTATTGTCACAGCCCATCATAGTAATGGTCATAAAAAGCAACATGCAGCTATTATACAATGTTCCTGATCCTAAAGGGTCCAAGTATGTTTTTCACTGTGATTTTATCTGTAAACAGTAAGATTTGAAATCTACATTTCTGTCTTGAAAATCTAGATAATAGGTCTCATTCAAAAAACCAGGGAACTAATACCTAGGAATATATCAGGGCTTACAGGTTTTTAAAAAACTGCTTTTTTGCAACAACTATGCAGATCTCACAATAATGTCATCAATGATCACTTAAATGTCAAGACAATTACTGATTTAGGTTCTTTTTAAAAGAAACAAAAAAGTGGTGACAGGAGACCTCATATACAAAGTAACCTACAACTAAAAACATGGAAAAATCTCCATATGGTTCTGTTCACAGACTGTGTATTTCATATTTGCTAATGATGTAAATACAGGGGGTTTTTTCAGAGGAAAATGGTTGGCAGCATGATTTTTCCTATAATAATCTGCATAATCCTATAAAGAATTCAAGCAATACCATTTATAACATAGGAGGTAACCTTAATACTAATATATGGCTACTTTCACTTTTTCAAAAATTGCTCTTACCTTGGTCCACAAATAGTGAAGCTAAGGGAACACCCTTCTGATTTTTCATTAAAACAGTTGACCAAGGGTTGCTGCCATCTGAAAGGGGTCTTACTCTGCAATAACAATACAGATACCATACTCACACAAGGTTTGTGAGAAAATTACTTTCTTTTCAAGCAATAAACCCGCAATACATAACTTGAAAACATTTCCAAAGGTAAAAAGAAGATGGAGTAGCATTGAATCATATGATTATAAATGTAAACACGCCTTAATGTCAGGTATTCTTCTTATGATAAAAATTCCATGCCAAAAAAGAAAGCCAATGAAAAATGGGCCTCCATTACCTATCGAACAACATAGATTTGTGAAAACCTGGACAATAGTTTCATTGCCTCAAAGAAATTATGTGAATATTGAAAGTCTATTAAACATAGTGACTTTTAAACAAACAAAAATAATATAAAGCAAAAATATAACTGATTGTCTGGAACCAACTCCTAACTCAGGTAACTGAGTGGATATCCCTATCAAGAAAAATAAAGGAAGGCACTATAAATAATTGTATATACTAGAGAAATAAAGGAAAGAATTCTTACTATCTCTAGTTTTGAGCCATTGGAAAACATAATCTGTAAATAAAGCTGTCCAGCTGATTTTCATCACCCTTTCACCCTCTGTTTGTCAGCATACAGGATGTTGCTGGTGTGAACTGTTTCTCACATATGCCAAATCAGTCAGTCTTACTTAATTACACTGAAAGTACCCAGTGGGGGCCATGCTTGCAATTCCTCAAAATAATGTGAGGAAGGATAAGAAAGACAGGCCATGAATGTCTGGTATGCACTGGTAGCTCAGCATCCCAGTATGTTCCAAATCTCAAAAAAACAGAAATAAAGGTTTATAGATAAGAATCAGTAAAGCTTAAACATAAGTAGGCATTTTATCCTCAAGACTAAGTGGAGGAGCTACTTATCAGTAATGTAATTTCTAAATTAGTTAAAAGGTAGGAGTTCTTGCTGTAACTAGAGACAGCAGAACTTTTTTCACTCACTACCTATGTCACTACCAAGAATGCTTTAGTATTATCAAAAAACCAAAATGTAGTAGACATACTTGTCCTTACAATCTGCACGATCCTTTGTTTGAACTGAACTTGGTCCCCATGTACAACCTTTCTTTTTGAAACTTCTCTTCACATCTTCAAACTCTTCTTGGTGATATGTTGTGCTCCTTCCCCAAGTTCTGTTGCTCTCATCTGAAGTTACTGGAGATTGGATTTAAAAACACAAAACCCACACGCATAAATATTTCTAAACCCAAAACAGAACAGAATATCTTCTGCACTGCAAAACCATTTTGACACAGTAACACACAGGAGTAGAAAAAAAAAATTGAGATTTTTTTTTTTTTTACAAAAGCACCACACAAACTTCATTGATCCATAGAGATGAGCAAGAAAGAAAAGTAATTTATGAGCTGACAAGAGACCCAGATTAAAGATAAAGCAGCAAAGCAATCACATATTCCATGCTTCCTTTAACTGAGAACCTTATATTCAGGTAATTCAGACAAGTGAATTAGACTGAGCACTTAAGTTCAGTGAATAAAATATATTCTGTGGACAACTGGTATCAAAAGAAACAGAATATTCCAGTTGTGACCATGGATAATGTTTTCTTTCTCATTACACCAAAACAGATTATACTTTAAAGCATCTAGCCTCCATTAAATGCTTAGTCTGTCACTGTCTCAGATGATAAATTAAACAGAACCAGCACCCTGGAAAGATAATGAAATCTTGCCTTTTTTGATAACCCCACAGGGAAGTTTATATTCACTTGTGATATCTACATCTTGCTGGTATGCATATACACTGTTTCTTCGGCCATTAGCTATGTGTGTATCTGTTTTTGGAATCACTGAGGAAAGATTAAGAAAACGTAGTAGAGATCTTAGTCAAATTGATTTCAGAAACAGAACTGTTTCCCTCGTATTTTTATCTTTGGGTCATAAAGCCTGGATCCATAAAGGCATTAATTATCTTCTAATGATGGGTTTTCATGGTAAGGTTTAAAGGATCCTCTTTCTAGGACCCAACTTGGGAGGGTAGATTTTCACATGCCACCGACTAACTGAAGCACTAGCTGGTATCATGATGGCATGCTTACAGATATGATGGAGAGACCTAGGAGAAAAACCATGTAGCCAGTTATAACAGCATGATAAATGAGGGGGCATTTACACATCCATGGTTCTGCTGCTCCTTCACTGTACAGATTCTCCTCCTTCCTCACCACACATCTCACCTGCAAAGCTCACCCTGTAGCATGGCACCACACTTGCCTACCTTACACTCTAATTTTCAACCACATTCCTATGGAATATGTAACTTAGTGGTTTTCCTTCTCCCTCCAAAACTCCTTTCAAAATCAGCAGAATTTGTTTTAATAAGAAATTAACTAGATTTTTCTTTTAACTTAACATTTAGATTTGAAAGCTAGACTTGCTCAAGACAAAGTGAAGCAGTCAAGTAACCAGTTGTTATATATGCCTGTTCAAATCACCTGTATTTGAGCAAGTCATCTTGAAACAAAGACACTTTGAAGTTAAATCAAGATAAAACGTTATTGTGGGAAATGGAATTTATTTTGCACAGGTGCAGATGGGTGTGGAAGCTAAATTGTTTCAGCTAGATACTCCTGAGATATCTGATAAGCTTTTAGGTAAAAACCTAAGGATCCAAACTCAGAAACAGACATGTACTTCTTTTAAATGAGAGCCTTTGTGTTGTCCTGGATGTTCAAGCCCTATGAATACAAATGCCTGCTCAAATAAAAAAAGAAAAAATCCTCAGTGGCACTTAGCACACATGCAAGGAGTGGCACTGCAATAGCTTACACAAGGCTATGCAATTAAAAAAAACAAACACAGAAAACTCAAGTTTTCAGAACCATGCCAATACCTGACATTTGCTTCATTTCCAAGCATTTCCTCGCAGAGCAAAAAAAACCAAAGATAAAATGAGATAGTTTAGACATAATTATGACATTTTACTAAGAAAAGCCTTTCTTTACCTTTCTGCAAAAAGCAAAGCCAACCAACCAGAAAATCCCACCACATTTTGAGGACAGAAAACTACTGACAACACAGATACTCTGTCAGCTAACATCTGAAAAAGACTCCAATTGATTTTCCTTCCATCTCGAATTTTCATTATGAAAAGCAAGACAGGGTTTGTCCACCTCTCTCCTTTACCCACAACGTTGCCAACTGTATCTACTGCAGCTCAAACAAATACTGAAGTGGCAGAGAAGACAACACTGGTTCCCTTTAGACATTAACACTGAAAAGGATTTCATAACGCAGAGGTGTTACAAAGTAGATGAGAGATCTGATTTCTATCCAAACTTTCAACAGTGTCAGGCTGGTCAAAAATCAATCAATCTTTACAGACTAACTACAGAAAAGTATGGAAAAAATCCTCATGCATTCTGATTTCCCCTTGTCATTTATAGCCAACAAAGCCACATTCTGAAGTAATCTTCCTCACAGGTGACTGTGCTCGCAAGAGAAGATAGCCAACATCCATAAGCAATCAGCTGGAACAGGTTCCACTGATCTCATTAAGAGAGAGAAGCTTAAGGCATTCCTCCCTGAATATGGATAATTAGACAATCTACTTTGCACAATAGATCAGACAGTACAAATGCAAGCAGTGAATCCTGTAGGAACTGTTTTATCTGTGTTTATGTCATTCCCAAATATAAATGCATGCTTTTCCATAGTAACATGATCATATTCCTGGTACCTCCACTATGTGAGATTGAACATACCTTCCTTTCTGTTATTAGTATACATAATAATGTAGACCTACAAATGTACCCACAGGTTTTTTTTGGTCTCTTTTTCCTATCTTCAAAAAACCTAAAGCAAGATTTCTTCTGGATTTATATCTGCTTAAAGATTGATTCTCTTTTGATGTAAGAAAGTTGAGTTATTGTCTCATTCTTTGGTCTTTCTATCTTACAAGACTCCCTTACTCTCTGAAGCTTTCTTTTCCTTTATCAACCCAATGCCTAATTAAAACTTGTTTTCCATCTTACTTGGTTTCCAAATGTGATGCTTTGCTTTTTGTCATAAGTTTTGATTCATCATTGTTTTATCCCAGTTAGTTTACAAATTGGTTCCCAAAGTAATTAAGTAAAGATACAATTTAAAGCATTCACAATCATTTTGAGTCACTGAAATTATTTAGCATTTTAGCAAGATTATCCCTCATTTCAAAGAAGTTGCAACTATTAGAACCAGTAAAGGGATATAGAAATCATACAGAAATCTGCCTGGAATCTCATACTACTACCAGCATTTCAGTATGTATATGGAACACTCTATTTTGATCAAACGAGTGGAGACTTACATTGTATAGCTCGAAGACGAGGAATTATTGTGGGGCTACTTGATGGACTAGAGCTGTTACTGTTTAAACTCCTCCTCTTATCCAGATTGGGGGATGCCTGCACTGTTATTTTGTGCTGGAAATCTGTAAGAGAGCAAAGCAAATAAAAAATTAAAAATTAAAAATTAAAACAAAGTTTTAATGATCTGAATAAAAAACTTCTCAGAAGAAGAGGCTGCTATACTTCTTAAAACAAAGTTACATAACAAATTAGACTTCATTATATGCAATTTATTTATGCAGGTAAGAGACATACATATTAAAACCACTGAAAAACTCTAAATGTAACAATTTAGATTTTGAGTCGAACAGGCAGGCCTTCACACCTTCATGTGATAGTCTTGCAAGAACATGAACAACAGCAAGTAGGTCTAAGTGGACCTGATCTGAGACACATCCACACTACAAGCTGTTATTCAAATTTTTTGATTATCACAAGAGGGCCTAAAAATATCCTTCAGTATTTCATCTCACATGAATCAATACTCATGGCAATGAAATTTGCCTTATTTTTTTAACTTGTAAATCATATGCACCATTAAAAAAAGCATTAAAAAGGAAAAGTCACATTTATTCATGTCAGAAAATCATGACAGTAAACTACAGAATTACAAATATTTATAGCAAAGCAGTAAAAAAAAGAACAACAAATATTGAGGAGGAAAAAAATATGAAATTAACCTTAATATGCCACTCTAATACCCATCATCAGTGCAATTATATTGCACACTATTCTTAGAATAGAATTGTCTCAAGGACAATTCTCAAGTTCGTCTGGATGTTCTTGTAGCAAGGAGCTAACTGCTATTCTGAATGAAAATATTTATTTTATCACTGTTTCAAGTTAAATATAAGCAGAACTAGAAACAAAGGTCCAAATATTCAAGTGAAGCTTGCAATCCAGCATAAATCTAACTAAAAACCATAAATCTACAATGTTTGTCTGGGAGGCTGTAGGGTGGCTTTTATCTTTTTTGCTCTTATTTTTAAATTAAGGAAAAATATTTCACTGATGCTGAAATAGTACTCTAAATATTTCTGCCCCCTTTGCATATTTCCAGCTACCAGACAGCTAAAGTTTGGTCAGATTTTTGTTAACAGAGAATCAAGTTCTTAATGCATTTGTAATAAACTGACAGACTTGACCTGGAAGCTACTGAAAGGAAGCCCGCCAACCCCAGGATGGTAGCAACGAATTTGAAATAATAGTGAAGGCTTTCCAACCATTGGTGAAACCATCAGTTTGTGTAGTGCTACCTGATGGCGACATTAAAAGGGGCCTCTAAACCAGCCCCTGAGAACTGAAAGACCCTCACTGTCTACAAACACGCCTCCTTCACAAAGAGGGCACTTTAAGGCATTCATAGGTGGAATGAAATGCTCTAACATTGAAATTATACCATATTTGTATTCTGAAATCATCTGCTGCTGCTATTAATATGTTTTCCTGCAAACAATAGGGCACCGAAGACTGCAACTGCTGTGTTGTACTTCCAACTGCAGTAAGTGTGCAGTTTGGACCTATTGCACCTGTACATCCCCAGCCCTCTCAAAGCACTGTTTTTCTGCTCGGTATTTGCAATTTTAGGGCAAACAGCACTAATATTTAATTGTGTTAGAAAGTTCTGGGATGTACTAAAAAGTACTCTTCTGTCTGTACAGAAAAAATTACAACAAAAATCTGAACTTTGAACCAGACTTAAATCATGTGGCTCTCGTGCTAGCGACCCTTCCCTCCAAATGGGATGGACCTCTATGTGAATCACTCTTCCAGATTAAATGAGGACTACTTCATGAGAACATGATATGTGAAAGCTTTTCCTTGCGGGGAGGGAGCTATACAATTCTTACCAAACCCTTCTGTGCATTACAGTAGAAGAACCTGGCAACAAAGTAGTAGCCAACACTGAAAACAAGAACCATGGAAATGAAGAAGCCAGCATATTTAATCATTACATATACAGTAAACTTTTAAAAAATTGCAAACCTGAAGGCAAACTAATTCTGTGTCCATCTTTGAGTTTTAACCGGCTTCTTTTAAACTTCCCTTTCCTCTTTTTTACATTGGGTTTCTCTTGGTTTAACTGGAATATCATGATATTCAGCTCACGCTCCAGTACATCGATCTCGCGTTCTGCTAACTGCTGCTCACGGCGCTTCAGCAATTCTTCTTGAGATTTCTGCTGAAGAGCTGCTCTTGTCAACTCCTCTTCTCGTGATCGAAGCTCCTGAAGACAAGATTCACAAAAGCAAAACTAAGTAATAATGTGAAGGCATAAAGGATGTATGAAGTGCACAGTAGTTTGTATTTCCTGATTTATTTTTATGATGCTCTATATACATGCAACATGCCCCATCTTCTGCCAGTTCTCCATTCTGAATAAATCAAGATTCTGTATTCAGAATCAAGCATTACACAGATTTCCTTTAAACCATTTAACTTGAGTTCACTCCACTTAAAGCAGGTAAGCAGTGGCCATGGGGACAACACATGCAATCAAAGACTATCAGCTAACAGCCCAGCAGAAAATGCACTTCGAGTATTTCACATGATGAGAAACTCTTGCACAGCATGAGGGCTGTTATTGGATAGCTCTTACGCTTTAACATAAAGCCAATGACTTGACGAATACACAAATTACTGCCTTTATCTTAAATTCTCTAACCTTTCCTGTTTTTCAGTCATGTATTAAGTGGCACTTTTCTATGTAGAAAAGCAATCAGTATTACACTGAATAGGGATTAGTGCAATAGGATAAACTAAGTCATAAAACAGCTGTTTCTTAATTAAATCTAGCAGGTATCTGTAACATCAAACTACTAACCACTGAATAACAGCATACAGATGACTCAACCACCACTCTCAGGAGAGTTGCTCTTCTTTCATTCTTTCTTAATTTTGGAAAAGCTTTAGTAAGGAAGCTAGTTAATACCCGAGGCTACATAGCTGTAAACCTAGCACCTTAAAATTATCTTAATCTTCGGTTTCCAATATCTGTTAAAATACATCTGACATTTAAGACCTCCCTAAATTTAGACCTTCCTTCCTAGTATGGGGCATATTACACAGGAAACAGATTTAGACAGAACACTTATAATCTACATTGCTAATAACACTGTACTGAAAATATAGGAAAAGAACTAGATATGAATTATATTATATATGTTTCTCACAACATATTTTTTTCATATGATTGTGTAAATTCCACTTAATTCAACTCAGAAAAACCATAATTTGAAACAAAGCTATGCTAAAAGTTCAGGATATCTAAGAATTTTATTTCTATTTAAAATGAATTAATTTTTACACTGTACAATTTCATAATTTTTGTGTTGCTTGGTTTTGTTTGTTTTATTTTGTTTTTATTTCAGAACTGACTGCCTAATACTGTTCATTGGTATCCAGCAATGTTGTATGCCAGAAGAATTCCTTATTTCATACCATTAAAGCAAAAAATTACTTCCTGAACTGTATTACTTCAGTATTTTCAAATGAGGGGATATTCAAATGCTCTTGCCAAAAAGACTATGGATGTCAAAAGACAGGTTGGCACTGAAGCAAACTGGTTCAGTGAGAAGTGTCTGTTCTTCACAAGATACTTTCTGGGTTTTTTTACAGCTATAGCACATATACACTGCTTATCATGGGTTTAAAATTTACATATGACTGAAAAATTTCATATGGTATACAATTTTTGAGTGAGCTTGTTTCAACACAATATTGGAAACCAAATTATTTTTTAATTGACCCACTTAACACACAGTGTCCTGCTAAAGGCAATTCTGCCCCTTGGAAATTCAAAGGAACCTGTTCTCAAAGTGAACAAGTAATGCTTTGGGTTGTGTTCTTCTGTTTGCTCTGTTTTTTTATAAAGATATCTAATAACTTAATATAGAGACTCCTGAAAATCCTCACTTTCCTCCTCTGTCCACTCAAAACAGGGCAACCTAAAACAAGGGTTGAAAGTAGAAACTACATGAATTCATACTTAGAAAAAGAAGATACTTTAAAGTTTAAATAGAGAAGATCTTTACTACTGCATTAGTACAGTAATAAAGGCACATTAGGAGACACTTGTGATTTTCCACCTTTCACAGCCTTCAAATCCAGGTTTCATAAAGCTCATCAACCAGGCAAAAATTGAGGGCCTGCACTGAAATCATAGACAGTCTAGAGGAAGAAAAAGTTTTTCCTCAATGAGAGATTAAGTATTTACTCTTTTCCAAATAAACTAATTAAAACCAGACTTACTGCAATTAGTTAGGCAATGTTTCCACACCACTCTACAATTAAAACACCCATTGTAAGGAAGCTTGGAAAGAATTCTAGATTTCAGTTGCTCAAGAACATTTGTCAAAATAAGATTGTGATCTTCTCTTCAAGTAGACGTCACCATCACTCATTTGCAGTAACCCATGAGGAAATTCCTTCAGCTACGAAGTTCCTCTTTTACAGGAGGAATGAGACCCCAAGCAGAGGATTTTTGTATTATTATTATAATATAAATACTTTATAGACATTACTTTCTCTCTACTAGCTCATAGCAAAATTGATAATGTGTCAAATTAAAAACCCTTGCATATACAAAAACCTTGTCTAAGTCAGTTACATGTTCACAATCTTAAAGAAGTATACCTCATTACCAAGTGCTCTGGAGATGCACTTCCTTTGGCAGATAAAAAGTAAATTTCATTTTATCTTTTCCCCTCCCTAAATGAGCTTAACTCACTTTCGCACCAAAAATATGACTCTTCTCATAAACCCCTTCACCTGCTTATTTAATCCTAGACTTGATTTAGTCAGATTTTTCTTGGATAGGAAATCTCATACTAAAGTAATGCCTCCGGAAAAACAAAAAATAAACAAAAAACCTGAACAGGAAGGCCTGTTACAATTGCTCCCAGAGTAAAAAGAGGAAAATGGTTGGTTGAGCAGTTGCTGGAGGGGCCAAAAACAGACTTATGTTCTATGGCAGGTTGAGTCAAGTGAACACAGTAGCTGGTGACCCCACAGCAATTAAAAAAAGGAAGCATCTACTCTCTGTAGAGAGACTATAACTCAAGTGCAAAGGAAGAGTCCTGACAGCTCCTGAGGCACATAGCTCAGCTCTAGCACTCTGTATGCCTACTGCAGGCAGAGCAGACCACACCACATACTTATCCACTTCTGTGAACCAAAATGAAGAGGGAAATGCAGAGGGTAGAAGAAACAGTAGATAGGAAGTATGTAATGATACTGCAATCTTATGCGTGACCAGTAAATTCTAATACCACTATGCTGATATTACAATACATACGTAATGTCACACCCAACACTAGCCTAAAGTCCACACACTGCCATTTGTGACATTTGATGAGAACAAGTGAAGGACAAAGGCTACAAACAGTGTCTTGAAAGACAGGAATTCAGTTCTTGCTTTTGTCAAACTTGGCGACTACATCTTCTATGAAGTTTCTTCACAAGTCACTGTGGAGGCCCATGGGCCTGCCACGGCTCCACCTGCAGCTTTGCCCTGGAGGGATGTCCCTTGAATAGGATGTCCCTTGAATGGGCTGTGATTAGCTTACCTCAACCCTCCTGGAAGGATGCTCCTTAGGTTGGCACACCTTTTCTTATCATGGTGAGCTATCCCTGAAAAGCTTCTGTTATCCCGCTATGCCCTAGTACCCATGTTAATCCTTTGTAACCCACTGGTCTTTCCCCCTTGGTACCACCCTTGCTCTCCCCCACAAAAACCCCAGTTTTCCCCCAGTTCTTTAGGGAGCAGTCATTCCTGGCTCTCTTCACAGAGCTGCTGGATAATAAAGGAATCTCTGTGGAATTGCTATACGACGCTCCTGTCTCTCTGTCCCTGAGTCAGCCTGGGATAGCCTCGCAAGCAGAGCTGAAATTGCTGAGCTGAAATCACTGATCAGAGCTGATCACTTGTGGCCACAGGCCACAGCTTGCTGAGGCTTATCCGGTGGCTAGGAGATCTGCCAGAGACCCCCTAGAAGGCAGCTCCTTGCGGGACTCTCTCTCTGGGAAGGTTGGCGGCTTCCCACGTCTGGAGCATCGGATCTCCATGGACCCCCTAGCAGCCTTCAAGTCACTGTACCTCTATTTATTGTCTTCCCTGTCTACAATCACTTAATGAAAAACAACAGCAAATATATACTGGGCAATAATTATACTGCATGAAACAGCTGCAAAGAAGGAATCTGTTTCTTCCAGAAGCATTTCTAACAGGGACTCAAGCACACCTGGCCTATTCCAACTGTTATCTTTATCAAGTTGTCTAAAGGAAAATATAAAACTCAGGGTAGTTAAAACTAAGTTGAAGAGAGTACTGGAGAAAACAAAGAATTGACAGTGAGTACTCATTTAGTACAACCATATTGTGATATGAGAGTATGGAAAGAATATCAGTGACAGAAATCTGAGTAATAAACAAAATAAACTAGATTTGCTGATTCATGTGTATGATTTTGACCTTATTAATATCTGGGAAGGATATGTCCTGAAATGCAACATTGAAAGGCATCCATATGATCAGCCTGTTCAGCAAGAAGAGAGATAAAAGCACAATTCCATTTCTGGAAAAGAAGCCATGGGATACAGTCGCATAACAGTATGAAAGGCTTTTCATTCTCACAGCTGAGGAGAATGTTCAACAGCAGCTGAAAACTTGTGGTCATAAAGATTAGCTTAAGAGATAAATTCAATTTAACTGATACATGCAAGCATACAAGAAAAAAATTACACATTTTAAAAAAGAGTCTAGAATGCCACATCTACAGATCTGCAACCTGTTTTATTTGGGGAGACAGGTGTGGCTATGTTTCTTTTTCAACTGTCTGTATATTTGCATGAGTACATTGGTAAGCAACAACTCAGAAGTTCAAAACTGCTGTATCACATAAACAGACATACACACATACCCTTACTTTACTGCCATGCAATTGGAAAAATCAACTTACTTTTTCCTTGGTCCTCAATTCATTAAATATCTGCTGAATTTCCAATTTCCAGTCATCTTGCATGGAGTGGAAAGACTCTTGAGGCATTTCAGTCATAACTGCCCCTTCAATGGCAGTAAGCTGTTCAAGAATTAAGGCAAACGATGGTCGGATATGAGGGTCCTGCTCCCAGCATTCTAGAATTTATCAAAATCCCGTCAGTTTGTAATAGCACATAGAACTTTTTGAAGAACTACAAGAACTTCAAGTTACTTGCTACTGCATTTCAATTTATAATGTGTTCTCCATACCTGCGAGACATCTCCAGTCCTGTCTCAGTTTACAGAGGTGACATCTGTACTTCTACCTACATCTACCTACTTGTACTCTGAGGATTGTTTTTGTATTAATAGTAAACTTTTTTTGTTTTTTTAAGCATCTGAAATAGCAAAACTAGCAATATTGTAATGAAGGAATAAATAAAAAGGTAGAAAAATTCATTAAACGCAAGGAAATAGAGATTAGCAAGCAATGTTCATTTCTCTCTAAAATATTTCCAAAATATTTTTGACATTCAGGAAGAAACAACGAAAAAAAACCGGCATTTGCAATTCTTCCCCTTGGGATTTTAATTTTATCTTGTATTAATCCATAGTATAATCCTCTAATTTATAAAAATTAATGCAATTTTAGAGTAGAACAACATCTGTGAAACCAGAGCACAAACTGTACTGTTGCTACTGAAAAACTTAAATGCAACACTGTAACACCAGATTGCTGTGTAAAGAAAAACAACATTCTTGGTACACAGCACGCTATCAAATGAGGTACTTATTTGGCAACCACATGATTATTTCATATGCCCAAAACATAACTATTTAAATACATAGGAAGAAACTACATGGATACCTTTCATTAGTTTTGCAAATGGTTCAGGGCAGGTGGATGGAATGGGCAAAGTAAGCTTATTGACAGCTACTCCGTAAGCCACAGCAAGGCCATCGATGCCACGGTAAGGAACTTCTCCTGTAAGCAGTTCCCACAGCAACACTCCGTAACTACAAAAGGTAATTTTTTAAACAGTTATTTTCTGAGAAAGAAACAACGAGAACACAAGAAAACACAAACAAGTATCTGTCCAACCATGTACTCAACATTCATGAGGATTTCCCAGTCAAAGATGAATGTCTTTAAGTCAGCTCTACTTTTGTCATCGTGCACATTTACACTTAGAGTGCTTAAGCAAACTGGGTGCAGCTTGAAGACTGGCTCACACTCTTATTCAAAATGTAAGCCTGAAGCCACTTCTATAGAAATGCTAGTTTCACATAAATATGACTTACAATAGGCAGTCTGAATGACAGGAAAACAAGCAACCTTCTACCCACCAAAAAGCAAACAAACAATAAAAAGAAATCCTCAGCAGAGCATTCAGGTCATTTCCCTTTCCAAATATTTCACAGCAATCTACCCAGAGGGACATAATTTTTCTTTTTTTTTTTTTTTTTAAATAACAGTAACAGTACAGAAGACTCCTATCTTTATCTGGAAGTTTGCATTTCTAATCCCATAAAGACCAGCTAACTTGTCACTTCCCTTTGAAGATGCAACAAGATTGAGAAATTATTTCATGCACACACAACTAACTTCTCCATTCTAGAAAAAATCCCACCCTCAAAATTCAAATGAAACATGGTTTCCAGTGAAAGGTGTTGGCACAGATATCTTTTCTCAGTATTGTGTACAGAAATCAAGAATCAGGGGAATTCCTATTACAGTAACAAGAACTGTAAGAATTTCTGCAATGCTCTTCACTCAAAGAAGAGCCAGGTGTTGCTTTTACCTTCTTGGGATCTGTATGCCCAATGCTTGGCTTGTTCAAATGACCCAAGCCCCTGCAAAGGGAAGGGACAGTAGGCTGGCTGCTGTGGCTCTAGAGCTCCTATTTTACCACCACTGAATTGGACAGGTTTCACAGTCATTTTTGTGGAAGTGGGAATTACTTCTTTCAGAATGTTAGCCTAAAGTGAACTTTATGACTGGATTTGGTTTTATGTTCCTCCCTTCATCTCCTACACTCTCCACTTCTCTTCCTATCAGGCAACCATACAAAGACACAAAGATACAAAGGACAACCTATTGGTGCTTTTGAATAGTAAAGTGAGCAGGCCAAGGAAAAAACAGAATACTAACTACTGCTCTTGCCCCTTCTCTCCAAGTGTGCAAAGAAACCACCTGCAAATTTTGCAGGACTAGATTGAACTCTCCAACATGAGAAGAAAAGCATTCTGCACTAGGGAAATGAGGGCTATGCACCCCTTAGGACTAGAAATTACACATCAAGTGGAGCAGATGTGACAGGGAGAACAACACACACGAGTTAAGGTTTTCTATCACTGTCTGCTTAATGAGAAAAAGTCAGTCAGCATTATACAACACCTTACAACATCACTTTAATAAATAATAAAACAGTAAACTACACAATATCAGCACAAATATCAGCAGCACTTTGTTATCTATGGTCTGTTCGAGAATTTTTGCATCTCATAAAATCTTAAAAACTAATGAATTTACAGTAAATGAATAAAACCTAATGAATTTACTAACACTTCACCAAAAGCTGAATAAACAGTCTGCACCTACAGCCAAAAGAAAAAGGAATTTAAAAAGTCTTGGGCTTCTTAATATCATCCTGATTTTTCTGGTCTAATTTCTGCATCTCCTTGTATACTCAAAGACAGTTAAAATAGTGAATTCCAGTTTGTTTTAAAACAGTGGTATTCTGACCATAATGAATACAACACTTCCTGTGGTACATAGACATTTTATGCCTCATGGAGGAATTCTCCTGAACTATGGCTCATCTGTGTCCTTGGAGAAAGCATAAAAAAATAAATCTTTCAGCAAGTACAGACTGTTCTAAATTCAAGTAATTCCCTTGTTCAGACTATTCCATATGTATTTTAGCATGAACTCTGGAGATAAGCAAAACATTAAATTTAACTAAAAAGAAGTCACCGTTTATAAAAAAGTTGCCTCACACTATTAGCTTGAATTGTATTTACAATTCAAGCCTTTAATCTTAAAGAGTTCTCAACAGTGCCAAGAAGGTGGTTGTAAAGTTTTAAACAGTAGCAGCCTTTTAATGAAAGCAGTCTTAACGTCAAGCACCAAGAGCCAGCACTATGGGGGAAAAACTGCAAGGAGGAAGCCTAAAGATACTATGATCTTGATACACTGGAGTTTCTGGGAGGTACTAATCTGCCATTATCTAGGAAAACAACTACTTGTTAACCCTCTGAACTACACTATCTATTCCGTGCATTAAATTTCACCAGCTCACATACAACTGTCTTATGAATACAGCCTGAGCTTCTAAGAAATAGCTTTTTTTTAAAAGAGCAAAAGCCATGTCCCTTTCCAGCGCCAGCAAAAGGCCAAAGCCACATGACCATATATGTCATTGAAATACATATTTTTAAACCACAAAAACAAATACACTTCCAAAAATATAAGTATTTTCATTATTAAAATTATTTTCCTTCAATCAAATGTAATTTAAGCCTCACTATATCTCACTCCAGTGAAAACTTGCTGGTTTTACATATTTTAGGAGCTGAAAATCTGAAGATAAGGTTCTTGAAGTTTATTTTACTCTACGTTCCATCTTCTAGAGAAGAGGTTACTAAGCACTGCTACACGAATCACTTCAAATTTGTACAAATTTTCCAAGCAAAACCAACTGCTAATTCTGCTGTACAGTAGATGCTTCCTGGCTTTGCCAAGGGCTTGGACAACCAGGACACATGTTACTCTAAAGACCATTGCTGAAGCACACTGTCAGCACTTGGAAATCTGCGGGCATATTTGAACTTTCAGGCTCTACACAAAACCAAGACTGACACACCACTCAGAAATGTGTGATGATTGATGGAAGGGTAGGGTTGGAGGAGTAGAACTCTTGTTTGGGAATTTGGAAGCATGTGCCAGAGTAAAATAACACAGTAATTAAAGCTCTGGTTTGGAAAGCAAAAGGATACATGTGCAGGGCCTGGAAAGCACTAGCTCTGTCTAGGATGACACCTGAGAACCTGCAGCCTGGAAGGGACAAGACAAACGAGCATCACATGAAAATACTCCCACAACATTTCCGAGCACTGGCAGATTCTGGAACACTAGCTAGAAGTGTGAGTTGCCTCAACTTGAGCAGCCTCAATTGTTCTTTTTTTTCCTAAAAAGAGGTCTGCAGACTTCATTCAGAGCCTCAGCACTCAGTATGTGTAACTGAGGTTGAGAAATTTGCTGAAATATACTGTGTTCTTGTCTTAGAGAGACCCATATACTTAAATTAGAAACCTGAAGGCTTTTAAAAACAAAAACCACTCCTGTAAGCAGGATATTCTTTATTTCCTTTTCTTTTAAAGAAAGAGTAAAGATAAGCAACAGAATAGATCAAAGTGCAGTGAGCAGAAAATGTTTAGAAGCTAAGAAGGTCTAAACTATACTGAAAAACACAGCCTTTCTACTTAAAAACCTCTCCTGTTAGACTTCCATCATCGAACTAAATACTTACATTTTTACAAGAGAGGCGTGCAGAAGAGAAGGCGAAGAAGAGAAATATTGTAGGTTCCAAAAATGTAAACTAATGTTGCAGCAGAATATAAAATAATTGCACCAAAGCATACCCCCTCAGATACCTAAAATCACAGCAACAAGACTGGACAGGACCTGTAATTAAGCATGGAATACAGCTGATTAGGGAAACGCCTACACCCATCCTCCATCCCGCAAAAGAAAAAAAAAAAATTAAGAAAAAAAGTAAGAAAGAATGGAAATAAAAAGAATGAGGCCAAAGATGCTTCCCAACTGGGCATCAACTCAGACTAATGCAAATAAAATTGGTCCCAGAGACAAGACAAATGAGCGTCACAAAACAGCAGTGCAGATACAGAATCATCACGAGAATACCAGAAGTATTACTTCATGCTGTAGAATATCGTGCATTTAAGCAAAACAGGACCCTATTTAAGAATCATACAAAAAGAACATGCATAAAGCAGCAGGAGAAAACAGATTAAACTCCTCCCCTCCTTTCCCAAATAGCTATCTTGGTCCCTTCAGAGAAAACATATCAAAAAGAAAGGAAATGCAGACTTTTCAAGGTGGGGCACAGCAGCTTTTAGAGCCTATTGTGCAATCACTGCTTCTCTGCACTCACAGAACAGAACTAAATTAATACTAAAGTTAAAATTACCTTTCTACAGTACATGTATCTCACACTACACCACTCAAAAATAGCATCAGTAGTGATAGCCATATTATTTATATTACCCACAATAATATCTTAAATGAAAAATTCACAAATTTAACACAGGGCATTTCCCACTTTTAAAATTAGAGAGCGTTAAAACAATTTTGTGCTAAATACACCCTCCTTACTCCAGCTACTGGAAGCAAAATCTCTGTAAATGTAGAAGCTTCAACCTAGTATTAACTTTTACACACAATCACATTCCAGATTGCTAAAAACAGCACAAATTCAAGCTAACACTTGGCAAAGTTCTGGTTTACACCTTATTATTTATCAGGCATATAAGGCAATAATTCGTTGGTCTCATTTTGAAGCAGATTGAGAGTTTTCAGACATCTAATATAAAATAAACCTACCAAAAAGAGATCAATCATACATGAATGTATCAAGAGCATACAGTTACTTATATTAAGACTCCAGAGAAACACTTGGGTATATTAAACAACAAATATTTTAAAGATTTCTCTTAATGAGAGCTTGCTTTAAAAAAAAAAAATCTTTATTTTCCCACTTCCTCCCCCAGTTTGTAAGTAATGGATAATAAAAGGTACAACAATTGAAGTGGATACTTAAAAATGTGTTTGTTTCTTAGAAGAGCTAAACTGGCCATATGTTGAGGCAATAATCTAGTAGAACACCAAAAAAAATTGTCTCAAAACCCTCAACACAGTTCCACTGAATATGGTCTTCAGACAAACTTCTTACCTCCAAATATCACTTCCTTTAGAAAACATGGAGGACTTGATAACTTCGGGAGCCATCCATGCATAAGTTCCTGCTGCACTCATTTTGGTTGTTCTGTGCCACTCTCTAGCCAGACCGAAGTCTGTAATCTTCAGAGTTTTATTACAAATGTCATCATGTTCCATCTTCTCAAGCAATAAAACTGCAAAAGATTGAGTTTATAAATGAATGCAATGGCAATAAAAAAAATACATTCCTGTTATTAATTTCACATACAACTTGTATTGCACAGATAACTGTATACTTTTAGTGTGTGAAAATATTACTGCAATTTTTATATGCATTAAAATGTTTTTTGATAATTTTAAGCTGTTCCAAACTATAAAACCAAGAAATACCTACAGCGTCATGAGCTCTTTATGCAAATGTAGGACCATAAATTGAATTAGCACAAGAAATACACTGGAGATGGAAAGTAAATCAGACCATTTAAGAAAGCCCAGAATCCTAATATCCCAGATGATGACAGGCTGTCAGAAAATTATCCACTTTGCAACAAGATTCTGGAATAATAAAACCAGTGGCAGTAGTAAACCAAAAACAAATGTTAAGCATTCTTAGAAAAGACTGATAAAACAAAGCAGGATACGCTATGTCACTGTAGAAAATCCACTCTTATTAGTGCACTCAATCCTGGCTCCTACTCATCTCTGAAAGTGTGTAACAACTGAAAGAGGTGCGGGGAAGGACACAAGCGGGGCACTCAAAACATCACCATCACAGCTACAAGGAATGGTTAATAGACAAGAAGCCTTCCCCTAGGAAAAGAAACATTTGCAAACAAAAATCTATATAACAATGCCTCGTTAATGAAGGAAACTAGAGGTAATAATTGTTCAAAGTTTCTCACTACAAGAAATGGACACCACTGGTAAAATTAGCAGATGAGAATCAAACACGTGTCAGTCATTCACACGACACGTAGGTGAACTTTGCAACAAGATTCTGAACTTTGGAATTCTTGGCACGGTATGTGAATATTATTATTCAACATAGATTTAAAGAGAATCTCCATAAATTCACAGAAGTCAACTTGATATAGGGAATTTATATCAAAAAAAGTTAGTATATTTTCATGAAATCCCTGGGCCACAAATCAGAACAAAGTTAGGAAACTATATGCCAGGGGAATTAGTTTGCCTTGGGAGTTCCCAACTGGCAACAGGCCACTGGACTTGGATCCAGTCCCTTTTATATTATACACATTGCACCTTCATGAATGTTGAAGAGTAAGTTATCCTTTTTTTTTGCTGTTGCATCCTACAGTGCCGAACTTGTTCACGAGACAATGTTATCGGAAGAGTTGTAGCACCTCTTCAGGAAATAGTGTTACAAGAAGAGAACTGGGTAATTGTGTAAGAGCTCTCAAGGAGGGAGACAACAGATGGAAAGGAATCATTTTAACACACCATAATTTTAATCACATATTCAGTTCCTCTGTCACTGTTTGTGAGAGTAACTGTTAGTTTTAACTTAAAATGATCTCCTGGACAAAGACCAAAAATTAAATTACATGTAAGAAGCATAAATTTGTGTTTTCTACCTGTGTGTAGAGCAAAACACAGTACAGGAAACCCATTAACAAAGACATCAGAAAAAGACTTACCCTCCCTCACAGAAGAAAAACTGATGACCTTGCACTTGCAATTGAAAGAAATAATTCCTACTGGTAGAGATTAACTCTTACAAATATTTCAAAAATTACATCAAATCCAGATAAAAGGAAAAGAACCCACATTCCATTTTCAATAAGCTTCTTAACAGAGCAAAAGAAATGAAGGCCAAAATGGTACAGACAACCAGGAGCTCACCAATGAGAACCATCAGAACGGGTTAAATTCATGCAAGTTTTTATACTTTTATACTTGAATCAAAGACCTATTGTTTGCTGTTCCATTTCAAACATGTTCAGCAGAATTCCTGACATTCCTTGTCAGTCAATGTGACCGAAACCAAAAACAGTCAGTCTTGCAAAAGGTAATAACTGGCATGTGACCAAGTTTCATCCGACAAAGGGACAACATTTCTTAGCAGTTCAAACTTCCCTTTCCGGCTGGTAGCCAGGCAAACAATACTACACACACATAACTTAGCAGCTGGGCAGTAAAAATGCTCAGCATAGCTGAGTAGCACTCTGTAAGAGCTTACCTTGGAGTAGCCTAGCAACCTTTACTATAGCATCCTTCTGGCTTTTCCAGAGCTTCCTGGCCCTTGCTGGCTGCTAACCTGAGAGAAGTCCTTTTACATTCACCAGTTTGCCCTGTTTACTCAGCATCCCCCTTGTTTCTTTTTCCAACCCTTTAAATTGTATTTTCTGGCTCCAATATACATGCAATGTTAAGTTGGGCAAGAGCCAGTTTAGCACTTTTGGGTTTACTTCAGTATTTTTCAAACTTTTTATTTTCCACAAAGAATGAAGTTCATACTTACATTAGACCTTTGCCCCTGGCAAGCACAGCCCAAAATTTTTAGGGGTACAAAGACTATTTGAAAACAGAACCCACCAAAACCCACAGATTAGATTACGTATGCAGAAGTGCAGGAAAATCCTACGTGCTTACTTATTTACATGTAAGTAGGACATAGGATAAGGATATTTATCTAACACCTTTTTTTTTTTTTTACGTAAGCAAAACCAGATACTATGTTTCTGAATGATTCAAAATAGAAGGAGATTAAATTTGGTTCAAAGGTAAAACTCTGCCTTGGATCGTTACCCAAACATTCCAGTGAGAAATAAAAAAATGACCAAGTAGTCTAAGGTTGCATATGATTTCTACCAGCAACACCATTTTCAGTTAAATTCTGAGTTATTACATCTCTCTTTGTGACTACCCTTCTGCAAGGAGACCAAGGGGAAAGCAAATTTATTATCATCACAGAGCAAAGGCTTGGGTGCCACATAACAGGCACTCCTTGAATATATGAGATAGTGCATACCCAGAAACATTTACAGAAGGGCAACAAAGAGATGTTATTTTCAATAATTCCTGAAATATAAATCAACAAGTTAAAGATAAAAGCAAGGTAAGACAGAGAGAAAAATGAAATGCTATGCAGTAAACTGGTAAACTGGTATTAAAAGTGGTATTATAGAATCATAGAGGTTGGAAAAAAGTCTCCAAGATCAAGTCCAACCTTTGACCAAATGGCACCATGTCGGCTAAACCACAGCACTGTGTACCACATCCATTCATTTCTAGAACATTTGCAGAGATGCCGACTCTACACCTCCCCGGGCAGCACAGTCAGAAAGTAGTGCCCACTCTAAGAAAGAGCAGACCATCATACTAAAAAATTTGTGTAAGGTCAATCTTAAAATCTATAGCTATAAAGAAGAGATGAAGGAAGAAGAAATGCCTGGCTGTTCTGGCTAACAGAAGAAAAACTAGCAAGCTACATGTAGCTGTGCAAGTAGTTAATTCAATTCTAAAATACACTAACAAAGGCTTAGTTCAGTAAAAACAGGGAGGTATCCATAGAATTTTACAAAGCATAACACCTCATATGAAATATTGAATGACTGAACCTGCACATTCGTGTCCAACAACAGGAACTGAAACTGACATAAAAAATAGAATAGTTAGGATCTAGCAATGTCTTTTATACAGATAAAAATCAGAAGAGCTTGTCCTTTTTGCTAGGCTAAACAGAGGTTTAGAGAAGTTATGAGAACAGAAGTTACCCATACCTAGAAACAGAATGCAGACCTACAGCACTAGTGCTCTTAACAACAAAATATTTTCTTAGGTGCTCTGGCTGGTCCATCTTACAGATACACTTCTGACTAAACTCAGTTCTAGATCTGGAGCTACCAGGGTGGGGAATTTTATTGCCTCTTTTCTCCCATTCTTGTTTTTGTCCTCCTCTGCAGTGAAAAGCAGAGTTTACACCTCAAGAAAGTCACAAGATCCAACATACATTCCTGTTAAACCTAATGGTTCCTCAAATAGTAGTGCCATTAATCTTTCTTGCTTTCTGCACTATCATTGTTACAGCTGGAATATTTTTCTGCTGATCTTATGGCACAATGCAAATATTTAACGGTGTAACAGTATGCAGGTAAGATGTTCTACACACTTTTAGAGACCAAAATCTAACACTTTGCCATGGAGCCAGTCAGTACTTCCCAAGCCTGTGTTCCTCTGACTAGAACAGACCCAGCAACAATTCTTTGCCACATCACTACTGTTTCCATACCAGGTGTTCTTAGACAAGAAAGGCACAGAATTTAGGCTCGAAAAAAAGGCACAGGTCCCAGGAAAAACCCCCTCAAATGCTCCCAGTTGCCACTCCTTCTTCTGTGCCATTCCCCTCCCATCACTCCCATCTCCAAACTCTCCACTCAGGCAGTAAAGCTCTCTTTAAGGTGAGCAAAATGTGAGCTATACATAAAGTAGCAGACCAAGTCCAGCCAGAGTTGAACATGAACTGCATTCTCTGTTCTCATGAGCTTGGGTTGAAATTTTACTGGGGAAAAGGAAAAATTAAGCAAGAGCCTACATATGGACTGATAAGCCAGAAATAATAGAACAGAGCACATTTAGACAAACCAGATTCCTGGGGTTGCATGTATGCCAAACTCAGGTACGGAATGACACCCCCAGTGCTACTTTCAAGACTGAGCTGAAAGCCTAGAGAAGAACCAGAAGAATTAATTTAAACTGAAAGCACTTTGTTTAAAGCATAATTCTAAACAAAAGGCTCGCATTCCTCCCTCAGCTTCTCTCCTTTATACTTGTTAAAATTCATGTTACTTAAGAAACAGTATTTACAGTAAGCCTGAGGGAGGCCTGGGCAGATATTTTAGGCAGCACATCTAGGAAACCTCTACATAGAACTAAGCTCTTCAATGCTACTCTTTTAAAGCAGGTTATTTCCTACGGTCTTAGTCTTCTTTTTGTTTCTAAGTACATATAGATTGTATTTCTACAATCTTATCTAGCCAAAATCCCCATTTAAGACAACACTTCATTTGAAATCCGAAGACTTCATACAGTTAAAATCAGTTTTACTGCATGAGCAATGCATTCCAGTGTTTTCAGGTGGCTTTTTTCAGTTACCATACATTTAAAATAATGGAGCAAAAAAGGCACTCTGAGAGAAGCCAAGGCAAAGGATTGAACACCTTTTTAGCGGTTTAAATGTACTGAATTCAAACTAACTTTAAAAAAAAAAAAAATCCTGAAATACTGAAGTCCATTCTATCCCTCCTATCATCTTTGTATTTTCTATTATACCCTCTTTATATTACCTTTATATTTTGTTAGTACTAAAAATAAAACATTAAGCAACCTTATTTTCCCAAGTTAGTCAATTGCTAGCAACCATTTCTTGCTACTTTATCTGCAGTTTGCTAAACAGGTGATGATCATGGGTTTTGCAAATACAAGCTATTTAATACCACAGCTATTTAAGTTACTATGATTATAGGTAAGAATGCCTACATATCCACTACATTTAACCATCACTAGAGAATACTATAAAGGAAACACAATTCTACTTTCACAACTCTACTGCAGAACTCTACTTTCAAATAGAGATTGTCCAGACAATGCTGCTACTGTCTCTGTTCCCCCTGCACCCAGTCAGTTTCCTCCCCTACTGTTTGCAAGCAAATCTGGTTCCTGTTAATTCACTAAATCAACATGCAACAAAACCAGCAGGGTGACCCTGCATCTTTACCTGAGGACTACCAGGGAGAAAAAAACCTTATTAAATGTTGTATATTCAATTAATGAAAGACAACACCTTGTCCATATTAAGAGACCAATCTCCATCATTTGGAACTGTTATTTGGCTCCAATTGTAACTGGAAATTAAAATTTCAACATCGCTTATAGAAGTCATGTCCAGATTTTAAATTGTAGATTAAGTATGACAGTGAAAAAATTAGGTGTGTGAACCACAAATGAAATATCACAGTGAAAACATGAACTAATCAGAACTCTTCTGTATATACAAAAGCTGATACTTTTTCCTATGCACACCTCTTCTTAAATACCTGTCTTTTCTCCCGTGGGCTCTCAGGATGGGTTCTGTTATCTCTGTAGCTAGTATCTGTCAGATTGTGATTGTCTCACTGGATTAAGTTCAGAGGTCACCATCAGCAAGGGAATTTTATGCTTTAAACACTGATTACATACGCAGCAGACTTTTTATTCTATGGATACTGTGCTCCTCTATTATCTATGTCCCTTTACAGCAGGCATATAACTAGTTCTTAATTTTCACACTTAACTGAAAGGAACAGTTTATTCTTAAATGCATTTGTCTAAAAATATCTAGCTTTAAAAAAAAAAAACCAACAAAAAAAGCCAACAACCCAAAAAATGTACCTCACAGGAGCCAACATATACTAAAAAAAAAAATCCTGAACAAAGTGTTCCCAGTTGGAAAGCCAAAACAAGACAAGACTTGACACAAAAAGTCCTTGACATCATGAATTGACAAATACACACCAACCTCATAAGAAAAGCACATCCCATAGTAGGATCTGCAGCAAAAGAAAAGCACCAAAGGATAAGAATGACTAGGAGTCACCTGCCTTCTGGAGAAAATGGAGGGAGAAGGAAAGAGAGGAAAAGTGATAAGAGATTTCAACAGCTCCAACACATCTTGCATCACCATTTTTTGCTTCCTCTTTTCTTCTTTAATAACTATTATTAAAGCAACTTTGGGCAAATGGAAACTTGAGTGAAAGAAGCAGTTTTAACAAGTTATTGGCACAGACTACAGATGCTGCAAGTTACTTTACTGCATGCCATTTGTGCTTCACTTGCACTTCAGATAGGTCTGTAATACAAAAAAGAAATTTCTATTGTCCTGTAAGAGGAAGTACTAGAGGTAACAAGCATTTATAATTAGACATTCAAATAATCATAATTTAAACACTAGATCAGCAGTAAATTCTGAAAAATGTAGGATTTTGATAGTACATCAGCAAAAAATCAAAAGCAGACTGGACACCAAACATTCTCAAGTTCTCTTTAATAAAATATTTAACATAATTCTCCTATTTAAAAACTAAATTTAAGAAAAACAACCTCATTAAAGCAATTCCTCCATAATTTCACTATTACATGGAAATCAGTCAATACTGAAACTTAGCTTTAAAACTCAAAACACTCAGTTGTGTGCTATCTATCAGGAGCTTCCCCATTTATTTGAAACAGCAATTACTTTATTTGCTTGCTATTTTTAAAAGGCAGCTCTGAAGAAAAAAATACCAAAAATAGAAACAAAAAACAAACAAACAAAACAAACAAAAAAAACCCCAAAAACACAAAAAACCCAAACCAAACAAACAAAGAAAAAAAACCAGCAGCAGATGAGAAGGGTAACAGTTAGGTGGTGAATTCCTGACTAAGATAATGTTTCAAACTCAGCAGAATAAAGTGGCTGCGAATCCATTCCTTAAAGAACACCACCTTTGTTATGACAGTGATTTATTTTTCTAAGGAACTTCATCCTATTATTAAAAAAAAAAAACAAAATACAAGGCAAACTACAGCTATTACGTTCAATCTGCATTAAAAGCCTTTGTCAATATATAACATATCAGGTACAGTTTCCTTCAAGAGAAACTTTGAGAAAACATTAATTTCCTGCCTAACCCAAATTTAAGACCTGACCATTCCCTAAAACAACATATGTCATACAACATACAGAATTTTACAGGCAATGCAGATGAGGTTTACAATCTTGCAAATGGCATCCAGGGGCAAGAGCTGACAGAGGTTATCTTCCTTCAGAACTAACAATTTAAGTTATCGATCATTAGTCAAATCAACTTTTCAATATTTAGTTTTAAAGCCATGAATATTTAATTCAAATTTGGCTTGGATTTATAGCTATTTTTTTGAAGTCAACAGAACATGACTTGATGCAGTTTGATATTTCAAGCTAATCAGAAGAATACACAGCTTCTGAGTACACGGAAGTATTTACATAGTTGGCATACTTTTCCTGATCATAGCATATTACACTCCGCAATTATGAACTTCCTCGTTGCTTTATTTTTTGTGACCTATCTCAAAGTGTATTTGATGCATTGAAATTAGAATATTTAATACAAGAAAAGATCACATCAAATTTAAGTAAAGTTTAATATAAATACATAGATACATACCTAAAAAAATTAAAAAGACATTCTACTTTTAAAGGTGACTTACTAGCAGAGCTGAATTAAAGAGCTGAAATCTAATGTCACAACCAAGACAGTGTGAGCCTACTGCCACTGAAATACTTAGTTAACCTCCTGTTCATTTATAGCCCCTTACCTTCTACAGCTTTTTACCCCCAGACTGAGTCTAGCAACTGGGTATCCTTGGGAGACTCAATCAGCCAGATAGCTCAGCAGAAATTAAGCCTTGAGTAGTTTCCTGCTGGATCTCTCTGAAGATTTGACCTGACCTACTGACCACACAGGCAGAGACTGAGATGTGTAGATTCTGCTGACAGGTGGGAGAAGCTGCCTGGAGGTGGGTGGGGAAGCCTCCTCCAGGCTTTGGGCAGCTACAGCTGCCCAAAGAAGCCACACGTCACCTGCTGCAACAAATGGGAAGTCAAGCAACATTTCAGAAATAAGCCAACCCTTTTACATATAGTTTTAGTCAGAGATTTAAAGATAGGATCCAGCTTTGCTATATTTTTCTCCATTATAAAATCACCTTTGACGGAATCTGCTATTGAAAAGAACCCATTTAATAAATGGAAAACAAAAACAATTCCTAGGTCCCTTTGAAGATGCCAACTGCTACGAATCCAAATTCTGCTTGTAGATACTTAGTCAGGTTTAGTCATTGAGTTCCTTTAGAATCTCATCATTTAACACGAAACCCCTTTAACCTAATTTCTATGAGGAATTTTAATAGGTTACATTTTTATAAAGAATTTTAGGCTGTCAGTTTCTTTTATAAAGAATATTTGAAAGAGTCTTCCTGTCTTTAAAAAAAAAATTGCCTAACAACCTGTTACCAAAGCAGAAAAAAACCAGACAATTCTGGAGTCCACTTTTTATTTTTTTTAATACAAAACTAGGGAGGAAAAAAGAAATCCCATCAAAATGTATTCTGTGGGGTAGGATTCTTGCATTCCATCCTTGCAGTTTCTTCAGTACCCTCTCAGGACTGCATTTTCAAGAACTCTAATCTTCAACAGCAAAGTGAAAACACTTACTTTGAAATAAGAACTCTGCAAACTTGACAGTGCTGTCCTTCTCTTGAGAAGAGAAAACAAAACCGAAAACCAATTGTTTGTCTCAATAATTAGTGTAACATCAAGCAATGAGTTAAAAAGTAGGATTTTTTTTCCTTTCTCCATAACACAGGAGGAAATTAAAGCAATTAGCTTCAGGAAGGACAATGACATCTAATCGTAATAGAAAGGAAAATCACAAAAGTGCCTAAACATTTAGAACTAAAATATAACCAGTTCCAAGGGTTAACTTGCCCCATAATGAACCACAGCAATGAAGCATTTACTCCTTCATTTTCAAGGGGGAGGGCCAACTTATCAGCTCTGAGTTAATAGCACACCTGCCAAAACACAGATTTTAGTCACTATGAAGAGAACAAAGAATGATTATGTAGCCAACATTGGCATGTCTAGGACTGATTGAACTGGAGCTATGACCCCACACACACAAAAAAAGGTTCAAGTTGGCAGGAAGCTCCAAGAAGGAAGACTATTTCTGTGGTAACATTACACAAATATGTCATTTTTCCAACTTACCATATTTAATCCACGAATTTAACATGCACTTATTCTAAGTGACTGGATTGAGGTAGGCTCTTAGTAATATGGTCAAGCAAGGTAAAAATGATGAAATGTAGTTTAAAGCTGTCAATCCAGGAATGTACATTACACCAGTTGGGTTTTTTTTTTAATGCAAATATAGACAGCTAAGTAATTTGGTATTTATCTGTTTCTATCTAGATATTATCTGTATTTATGTTTACTTCAATGCCCCAATTTTGCTTCTAATAAACAAAACAATCCCAAAGCTCAAAAAAAAAAGAAAATATCTACATTTTTAGAAGCATTATTACTGAATGTCATTGAAACAAATTTCAATGCCTTAAACTTTAACAAATAATCAGAAATTAAATTCAAGGTCCGAAATTACTCTACACTGCAACTACTCTTTGCAAATGTTTATCCTACAAGGTCAGCCTGTTTCAGAACTTGAAACACTGAAGCAAGTTTAGAAGAAAGTTCATACTGAGTGGTAAGAAAACTTACAGATTGCAAACAAAAAGCCATTCTCTTCTAAGGTCAACGAAACCACAAAATAGCATTCAACATCCAAACACAGTTCAGTGATGTGTTACTTCTCTATTCTTTTAAGGTTGCAGAACATTTTCGTGGAACTTTTAATATTTGCTAAGAGGGTCCAAAGACATGCCCTGTCTCTGTAGTTTCCAATAGGGATGGAGGAATAATCTGTAACTGAAAACCCAGTTATATCTCAATTTCTTCTAATGCTTGGCTAACACTACCAATGTCTAAATCTCAACCACACTTCGCAGTCTGTTTATTTAAGTACAATACCTCATTTAACAAGTGTTATGGTTAGCAGTTAAACTTATTTTTCACTGCTTAGGAGAATGAACAAAATTGTATTAGTATTTCAACAGCTAATGGGAGGTGTTTAGCTGTCTGTTTTTCCATTGATCTTTGTGGAAATGAGTTGCTTGCTCAGTATAATTTTCAGAGGGAGAAAGGTATATGAACATATCCTTAAGTTACCAGCTTTAAAAATTAAAAAAAAAAATGGAGCTAAATAATGCTTGAAGTCTTCTTTAATACACAAATATTAAAAACACTCCTAATCCAAAATCCTACACTTCAATTTAAAATGCTACCCCAAAACAGAACTCTTCATCAAAAACAGTGAGGAAACACAACACATAGACTAGAATGTGACTCCCCACATTCCTCATGAAGAGGTCACCAGAAACCCTGGTGCAAATGAAAGTCCTGCAGAAACCTGCTAGGAATTGAGTATAACACAAAGCAGAAAAAACACACCTAAAAAAGGAAAAAAACCAATCTTCCAAAAGTTGTAAACCAGATCACTTGGTGTTTTACCATGACAGAACAAAGAGAGAAGAAAGACATGAAAAACCAAGTTAGATCCAGAGAAAGATCAAAGTAATATTATTCTTGACTTAATAATCCTACCTGTTAGAGATGCAGTCTCAACACCAAATAAGAAACAACTCTCTACAGTTGTCAGATGGACATAGTTGGGAAAACATTAAAATGAAAGCCTGTATTAAAAATGGGTTCTAAATAGGAGTATTAAAAGTTCATGGGGTTTTAATTAAGCAAATTACATATAGCTAGTGTTTCAGCCTAGAGTCTTGTTTTCAGCATTAAGCACTACATGTAAATATACTTCAACTTTGTTAAGTTTGAGGGACTTTGTTCTAAATTAATGAGCAATTTTTTCCACCTGTTAATGTCCAGATTTGAGACATACAAAAACATCAAACAGAAGCAAATTTAGAAGACGGTAATTGAGGTCATTGAAATAAATGGCTACTGCAGTTAAGTCTTCATCTACAAATAAAATAACTGCTGGATATTATTCCTCCTCTGAAAGCTTAGACCGTACAAATACTGTGTTACAGAGCAGTAGTTCACAAAATTTCATTTGACGGATATTGTATTAAAATCATAATGTTCCTGAATATTATTTTTAAACGCTGAAACACATCCTTCAACTGGAAATTAGGCCTCTACAACATTTTAACACTATAGTTATTAACACTTTAGTTATTTCTATGGTGGATTGAGGCAATTGCAGCAATCAGTTACTCAAAATTGCTCTCTCTTGAATTCTAGCATCTTTCTGGATACAAAATACACAACATATTTATATGCAACAAGTAAATATATCAAGTGGATATTAAAAACAGGTGTAGCACAGGGAGTGCCTTTGATGAACTGAAAAAAGATAACACTCAAGCTCAAGGCTGCCAAGCATTTGATGCTCCCACAGAATCCAGCTAACCTTCAGGACCTCTCAAAAAATAGAACCCCTATCTGCATAGTCTGAGCACACATGAAATGATGAAAAAAATTACTGGCAGCAATGTTTTATGAAACACAGAACTCTTTCACGTGACATAAGGACATTCAAAAGAAAAACTTACTGGAATTCAATAGCCTACTAAGTAGACCACACCCTTCAAAACAGGTCTTTTCCCAAATTAATGAAATTTCGCAATCCTACCAATGTTTGCATGAAGGTGGTTTGATTTTCGTGTTCTGTGCTTTTTTTAAAGAATATTTTGCCATCAAGGTTATAAAAACCAGCATTCTTTCCTACTTATACACTTCCAGATGCTTCAGGATGTATGACCAGTTCTTAATGCTGTAATGCAGCAGCATTATTTTTACAGCAAAGCACAAGGCTGCCTCTCAGAGATGGGATAGGAACCCTGTACACCTGGCATAATTTCGAGCTTTATGTGATTTTAAGTAATTAAGAACAACGTAAAGCATTTAAGTACTGTGACTCCCTGTATGAAGACAGCATGGAAAATTACAGCACACAAATTTTAAAATGCTCAGTAACTTCTGGCCCACTGTTCTACCTGACTGATATCTATGAAAGTGATACTACATTCTCAAAGACATGGTTCCTATGGGTTTTATGAAAGTCATTTGCCTTATGGCAGAGGAACTTTGGTTAGTTCTGCCAGGAAAAACACCCACTCCCCTCCAAACCTCAGAGACACCAGCCACCAGGAGCTTAGCAGCTAGCCAGGCAGTACAAGCAGTGTCAAACCAATTACAGCACACGCAGCATGCTACAGGAGGTGCCCGAGTCACCCAGCACTGGAGATAGGCACCTTGGAATAGCCAGGCTTAGCCCACCAGGGACAGTGGAAGCCAATATGAGACTGTAAGTTCCACAAATGGGAGTGCCAAGGCGAGGAGATTGAGACGCAGAATACATACCCATAGAATACATCACGGTTTTTAGTTCTGTTACACCACAATAGGTGGACAGTAATTGGCACAGTGCTACTGACAGAAAAACTCCAAGTTTCATGGGCATCTTGGAACTTTCTTTTCAAAAAAAGTTACATTGAAGCTCAAATCTACTTAAAAGCCATTTCTCTTATCTCTCAAAACTACCAAAGACAATTGTAATAGAATGTAACTTTGAATTCTCTTGGTAACTGTACAAGATTCTAAATTTCAAACATTTAATACCAGCTGTACTTGTGATGTGAACAAGTCTTAACCTCTTCAAAACAGTTAAACGAGAAATTATGCACCCTAGTGATCTGAGAATACATAAAATCAGTTCAGAAAATGGCAGATAGGCTTAACTCTAGTTTCTTACTCTTCGTCTCCCTGAACAGCTAGCCTAAAGTTGCTATACGGAGAAGTTTGAGAGAAAGCAGTTTTTGTGAATCCTGGAAAACATCTCCATCTTATTTTAAAGGCGTTTAATAGCATAATTTGAGCAATTCTGCTGCAAATAACCTGTAAAAGCACAGAACTGGAGATAATTTGTTCTTGCTTATCTCCAACTCCAGGACACCTTGCCTCATTAAAATCAACTGATACAACAATTTTGTCAAAACACATCATGCTTCCTTTTAAGGTTTTAAAATCAATTGATTTCTATTCTCTAACTACTTCTCATTATACTAGTTTGAAGAACATAACATTACAGTGCATTATTCTCTTGTATGTTTGATTCCTTCAGATTCCAAGTAGTTGTCATTAGCATTGTCACTTCCACGGTCTTATGCAACAATCCTTGAAACTCAAGCCAACCTCAAAAATTTCAAAAAGCAAAATAAACTCAACGCCCTTCACAGAGCTGATGGCTGCAAAGGACACTGGATTGTTGGAGGAGCTGGTGAAAGCCACAGCAAACCGAACCCTTCTGGCATATCCATCTATGATAAGCGAGCACACAGCACTTTATCAGTACTGTGCTAGTACACTTAATCTACACATAATCAACTTTGTAATCATGGATATGTCTATGCCATACGCAAGACATTCGGAACAAATTGCGATGCTTCCTAGAAGTACACAAGACTGCTGCACTAGAGATAAAGTGCATTTTTTTAAAGGCAGAAGCAGTGCACAGTCTGAAATCAACCCTAGAATCACAAACCTCTGTTTTCTCTATACTTTACTTCAAAAAGTGAAAATGTGGCACACTCTAGCTGAACATATTACTAGCTTTCTTCAGGACAGAATAATCAGAGGAGGCTCTGCTGAGCCCTTACACAACCACAGGTCTTGTAACTAATGGGGTGTCCTTGCTCAGAAGCAAGAAATTTGATTCCCTAAGAGCAAAAAAATTGCTGTTCCAAAGAGTCAGAAAAACAGCTGAGATGTGATAAAAAGACACACATAACTATTAGTGGCTAGTCTTGTAGATGAACTCCTGTCTTTTATTTCCAGTAAAACCCAATTTCTCTTCATAATCAGCTGGCATGCTTAATCAAAACTAAGTTCCCACCCAGAAGATAGAGTTAGGAATATTCAAGTATTTTCACAATTTTTAAGACATCTCCTTTTCAGTTAAAGCATCAGTTAATTCAGAATTCCTTTACTAACAATGATGGCTTGAAAAAAATCAAATTTTCTTCCACGATTTTTATTCAGATTTTAGATTCAGTGAAGTTCACATCTTAATCTTTAAATTTAGATTATGTCCTTAATCTACAAAGTATATTGAGGAATGTGAGAACTGCTTATGAGAAGTTATCCTCAAACAGGCCATGATCTTTGTCAGTGAAACTTCTCACCAGTTCAGCACCACAAGGTTTTACAAAGCACCCACAATTCCTAAGTCAACATTAGACCATGGTTACTATGTTTCATTTAATCGCACACATCTAAAGCTAGAAGTGTTCTTTACACCTTTCTTTGTCTGCTTTTGAAAAACCTGTAAATTTAAATTTATTTTAAATGGACTCCAGAACTAAAGAAACTCTCTCTGCTGTTATAAAACTCATGAGTTACACTTTACTTCCTTGTTCAGCCCTCAAAACCAAGTTTGTTAGTTTTTCTTTCCAATATGGAAAACATTTGTTTACCTATTAATTTCCCTTACTCTGGCAGAAACACAAACCTTCTCCCACCCACCTCCCAAAAGGAGCACAATGAAACAAGGACACTCAAACCTAGATAGTCACTGCTGTTAATAAAAGCTGGCTGCTCTCACAGCTCTCCTGTTTGTGGCACTTTCTCTCCAGTCCTGCCAATTTGGCATCAGTGAAACCAAACTAGATATGCTATAGAGATCCCAACTCCATAAAATTGCACAGAGACAAGTAACATGCTTGCCTTTGAGATGCCTGCTATTGCCTGCCAACCACAAGCCCAGGCACATACCTTTTCTGGATCAAATACACCGGTAGAAGGGGCTCCCTTTCCCCGGCTGGAAAAATTAGCTCCTGCCTACTTGCTAGGGAAATAGTTTGAGAAGCATTCCTTACCACACTGTATCATGGACAGTCACTTTTCTAATTGACTGTCTAAGGAATTAAAAACATCCTTCTTAACAAAAATAACTAAGCCAGCACAAAACTGATACATTCGTATACTACCTAGAGCTGCTTAAGCGAGAGCACTGAACCACCACCACTAGCAGTGCCTGGAAAGCAGCGAAGTGCAGGTGAGGAATGGGTGCTGCCAGACCCCTGTCTGGAGTCGCAGCTGCTGCACAACTGTTACTATCCACGCCAAGCAAGTCGCTCAGTCAACCCTGGCAGCATTCCACTCCCACTGTGCAAGACTGCAAAAGACTACAGAAAAAGAATGAAGGGAAATCTTCGATGAATGGATGAGTTACCAGAGCAGGGGATACTGCCATGACTTACAGTAATTTTAAATTTATGTTGTTGAACAGTATATGGTACCACCAGTGCACCACTGTCTTCTAAGGTTATCATTCAGATGGATGATCAAGAGACATAATTCTATTTAGCATATTCAATACTTCTTCAAACTTAGAAGTTTGTTTGAAGTATCTTGCTAAGATTAAGAAATACAGGTGAGAGATCTAACTAGCTCAAGCTAAGTGCATCTGCAACAGGATTTAGTAATGGAAGCAGTGAATAGGCACATAGGCTAAGGTTATAATCAGAATTATATTTTTGAAATGCTTTGCCATTACCCTTATACAAAAAGATGATAATGTTAATCAGTTCTCAGCAGTACCCAACTCAGCCCCCAGTGTTATGTTAAACCACGGAGTTATAAATTTATTTCAGACATGAACTTTGTCACTGTCACTAAATATGCTGATAGCATGCTGCAGCCCACTCTGTCTCAGGAGAGCCACTAAATACTCAAGGTGCAGCAGCTCATTCCGAACACAGCAGTAAACTAAACGGGCACAAGCTGCCTACAGAACACTTGCTAGAAATTATGGTGTTGGCCATGGCACTAGAAGTCGGAGAGTTCACCGTCCGTGCTACAAATGGAACTACAAACACAGCTGAGTGAGGTTCTTTCTTTATCAAACAAATAGTGAAAGTATTCTCAGAACAGTCAGTCCCATGACTGAGCCTTGTCTCAACAGCCCATGCATGGTGACCCTTCAAGACACACAGCCTCTTAAACAAAGTGCTTCAAACTTGAATGAAGCTTTTTTATTTCTATTAGACCACTTAAGGACTCCTAACGGGAAAAAAAAGACTAACGCATTGCTGCACTTTTGGAATATTCAGGATAAAAAGGAAGAAGTTGAGATAGCTTCAGATATTTATGGGAATATACAGATTTCCACCTTCAGGTCATCATTTCTAAACACAACTACAATGGCAAGCCATAAACACTCTATTCTAGTAAGCCAGCCTCCAAATGCACAGTGGCCAAAATCCTAGACGCTTCTGTATTGTCAGATGGACCAAGGAGCCATTAACCATGAATTGAGCAACTCGCTCATTCTTGCAGGTGCATTTGTCCATGCCAAGCGATGAAAGCAAATTTGGCATCTGAACGACAGTTTCTACTGGTTTTAAGGTACTTGTTTTCTCCACCTCAATGTTGGCTAAGTGGGTAAATTTTAGCAGTGTTAAACGCACACAGCGAAAACCAGAAACACATATGATTGTTCGGCAGTGAAACAGAAGTGATACCCTTATTAAGTATTTTCTTTACAAGGCACTTGGTTCCTTGGACAACTTTCAAAAGCCAGGACCACACAACGCAGCAGAGTAAATACAGCCTTGTAGATTTGCAGTTGTGGTTGCACGCAGGATTTTATCCCGCTTTAAGTGAGCTCCCCTCCGAGGGGGCAGGACTTTGCGTGCGCTGAAGGGTACCCCTGGCTCCTCCCGACTTTTCCATGAGTTCGTAGCCAGCTCACAGCCCGGCAAGCCAACCTGCCGCTTTCCCAAGCTTCTGGCACTGGGTGCCCGAGTTGCGACACCCATCCCTCGGTGGAACAGGGTTCCCGGACGGAGCCCGTCCAGGCCCGGCCGCCCGGCCCCGCGCCGCCACGCCGGGACCCCCCCGGGCCCGGCGGCCTAAGGCGGGGACATCCCCTCGCTGTCGCGGCCCGAAGGTCCCTCGTCACCTCCCCCCCGCCCCGCCCGGGACTCACTGTTGCTCGACTTGAGGTCTCGGTGCAGGATGGGGACGATGGCCTCGTCGTGCAGGTAGAGCATGCCACGGGCGATCTGCACCGCCCAGTTCACCAGGATATGCGGGGGGATGCGGCGGCCCCCGCGGGCGGCCGCGGCCCCGGGGGCGGCGGCCAGGGCCCTGTTGAGGGATCCGCCGCGGGCGAACTCCATGACGAGGCAGAGGTTGGGCTCCCGTAGGCAGACCCCGTGCAGGGCGATGATGTTGGGGTGCCGCAGCATGGAGAAGAGCTTGGCCTCCTGCCGCACGCTCTCCGCCGTGGCCGTGATGTCCTCGTCGGGGTCCTGCCGCGCCGCCTTCACGGCCACCTCGCGGCCCCGCCAGGTGGCCCGGTACACCTTCCCGAAGCCCCCCACTCCGATGATCTCCTGCAGCTCCAGGTGCTGGAAGTCGATCTCCGTCAGGCTTCCCGCGGGGTCCCCCCGCCCGCCGCCCCCCGNCGCCGCCGCCGCGGGACTCCAGCAGCGAGAGCGCAGGCGCGCGCGGGAAAGGCGGGGAGGGCAGCGCCGGTGCCCCGCGCGCGCCCGCCCGGGTCCGCCGATTGGCCGCCCGGTGTCACGTGGCGCGGCGAGCGCAGGGGTTGGTGCGGTCCCGCGGAGCCGGGGGACGAAGCGGAGGTGGCTGTGACTTCCCTTTCGTCCCTCAGGGGCTGCAGACCGGGCTGAGAGCTTGTACCTCCGCCGCAGCTTCCCCTCTCCTTCCTTGTGCGGTTTTGGGGCTCCTGTGGAGCAAACCCCAAGCGGGTTCTGAAGAAACCCGAGCTTCCTCGGTTCGTGCTTGCTCTTCCACCTGCCTCCACCGCTCGTGGGCTCTCATAGAATGGGTCAGGTTGGAAGGGACCACAGGGGCTCATCTAGTGCAACCTCCCTGCTCAAGCAGGGTCATCCTAGAGTGCATGGCACAGGATTGTGTCCAGATGATTCTTGAACATTCCAGTGAGAGAGATTCCACGACCTCTCCAGACGATCTGTTCCAATGCTCGTCACCCTCACAGTGAAGTTTTTTCTCATATTCAGATGAAATTTCCTATGCATCAGTTTCTGCCTGTTGCCTCTTGTTCTATTGTTCAGCCCCACCAAGAAGAGCCTGGTTCTATCCACTTGATACCCTCCCTTTGGATACTGATAGACATTGATGAGGTCCCTTCTCAGTCATCTCTTCTCGAGGCTGAACAGGCCCAGCTCCCTCAGCCTTTCCTGGTGAGAGATGCTCCAGGCCCTTAATTATCTTTGTTGCCCTCCTCTAGACCCACTCCAACTCTCGCCTGCTCAGCACCCTGTTCATGCACGGGCTGAGAGTCCCAGTCCTGCGTGGTGCCAACACACAATCCGTTCAATTAAGAGGTTGCCTGAAAATAGAGAATGCTGTGTATGTGCTATTTCTGGGTAAAGATTCTCCTGGTTTTAAGTGGAAAAATCGTATCACTTTCTAAACTACAGTTGTCGTTTCCTTGGAAGTTGGAGGGAAGTGTATGGGCTGGGGACGCCCTCCCGTCTCGCCAGCGTGGTGGGAAACAGTGGTTCAAAGTGGAAGGAAATGAGTTTTCATGCCAGGAGCCAATCACTGTGCTGTGGGACCTGTGGTTATGGATGTGGCTGCTGCCAGCAGAGGCCCCGAGGAGGACAGTAAAAGCTTGAGAAAGGTGTAAAACTGCTGGGTTGAATAACCTGGTGTGATGAACAGTCAATGTTTTGCACCATAACCTACTTCCAGAGCACTGTACATCTCTGCATAAACACAAAATTTGCAGCTGGATACCACAGAACTAAGGTTTGAACATAAAGACAGTAATTTTAAAAAATTAAAATTACAGTATTCAAAAATCATAAATTCTTCATTATCCCACTGTATTTGTAGTTATACACAATGCAAAAATACAATTATGCTAAAGTGGCTTACTGAACCACATTAACCAAAAAGAAAGAATGCAGAACCAGCATGTCTATCAACTCTTCTCCCATTTCCTTTAATATAACATTGCCTTGCAGCTATTGAGAGAGGTAATTACAAGCCTTTCCCTTATCTGCATATTTGCCTTATTATAAAAGCCATAAAGTATGTTGTAATACAAGCGTTCTGCCACACAAATTCCACCTTGTACTTTGTTATCTAAAAGAATCTGCAGGAACTAATTAAGTGTGGAATGTTTTGGGTCAGACAAGGTACTGGTTGCAGTACAGTGAAATGTTTAAGTGTTTATCTAGAGCTATTATTCCAAAATTTGCTTTCTGAAGTGCCACCATCCACTAGCAATCACTGCACTCAGGTTAGACTTTGTTCAGTGTTTCTTCCACACCCAGCGCTCCAGGATCTTGGTGTATAGTTGCTGTTCCTAGGAGTTTCAACAATGGAAATATTACGACCTAAAACAGTGTAAAATGCCCTTAACTTTCCTGACGGCACCACCTAGTGGAGTTACCGGTTAAAAGAGCGATGTACAGACGGCAGAGTTTTCAGCTCAACCTCACTGGCATCTCTCTGTTGAGGAAAGAGGTCCCTTTTTTCATCTTTGGCACTTCTGCAACTGTGTAACTACAATACTGTGCATCTACGTTGTGTCCAGAGCACATATCCTGACCTGGAAATTACAGGAACTCTTTATAACTGAAAGTATCATTATACCAAAAAAATACTTGGTGTCACCATTATCCAAATGAAAGATTTGAGTGATGTGTGGACAAGTGCCATGGTTTAACCCCAGTCAGCAGCCAAGCCCCACGCAGGCACTCACTCACTCCCCCACCAGCAGGATTGAGGAGAGAATCAGAAGGGTAGAAGTGAGAAAACTTGTGGGTTGAGATAAGACAATTTAGTAGGGAAAGGAAAGCCACGCTTACAAGCAAAGCAGACCAAGGAATTAATTCACCACTTTCCATGGCCAGGCAGGTGTTCAGCCACCTTCAGGAGAGCAGGGCCTCATCACATGTAATGGTTACTTGGGAAGACAAACACCATCACTCCAAATGTCCCCTTCTTCCTCCCTCTTCCTCCCACTTTATATACATCTGAGCAAGACGTCATGTGGTCTGAAATATCCCTTTGTGCAGTTTCAGTCACCTGTCCTGGCTATGCTTCCTCACAGCTTTTCTTTTTTGTACCATCTCACTGGCAGGACACAAGACACAAACAGTTCCTTGATTTAAGACAAACATGACGTAGCAACAACCAAAATATCAGTGTGTTATCATATTCTCATATACAGTATTCTCATACAGAATCCAAAATACAGCACTGTAGCAGCTACTGAGAAAAAAATTTATCCCAGCCAAAACCAGGACAACAAGTCTACCTAACATGAATTGCAGTCTGCATAATCTAGGCCTTCCACATTATAACCTACATGAGTTAGAGGTCCCAAAAAAGAAGAGAGGAGGTTTTGAAGAAGCTTTCTATTTACACCCTTGTTTACCCACCTTTCTATTTTGGACCTTGGCAAGATGTGTTTACAGGAGTAGCACATGAGGCACAGCCAGGACTGTGCCCCCTTCGTACAGCTCAAGAACACCTCAGGAAATTTCGCTGCCCACCGAGGTCACACTGAGCGAGTACTCAAGCCCCAAGGCTGTAGATCCTCAGGCATCTAACGGTGGCAGTGCTGCTGAGGGAGACGATGCCATTCCTCCCCTGCTCTCAACTGCTTGTTCAAAGTGCTGTATCCTCCTTCCCATCAAGCCAAAAAAGGATCCAGCATGGCCACACCACCTGCGACATCAAGAAGAAAACTGAGGTATGTGGTTCATGAGCTCACAAATACTATAATAGCATCTTTGGTTTCTTACCTTTGTAAAAGAAAATCCACACAAAGCACAGCAGAATGGCATGTTTGGTCTGTAAAACTGTAGCCAAAATCAGGCACAATTGAAGGAGGGTAAATTTGGTGATGTGCAAGATAATAGATATATCCACTACATACACGCATCCTTCACAAAATTGACTGTAATAAAGGTCTATACATGTGGAACAGTCCCTAGAAGGGGCTCGTGACAGACGTAAAACTGAATTTCACCGCTATTTTCAGTTGGGGATGGGAGATGGTGAGCGCCGTGTGTGGTCAGCCCTGGTGTTCACAATCCACCCTTACACCCCTTTTTTCGGAGATGTCCCATAAGAATATACCTGATACCCTTATGCCTCATTCTTCAGTGACTTTAGTCTCCCTGCTCAAGGCTTCCACTCATCTCCTCACCTTTTCAGACCCACTCTCCTCCACTTCGCCTATGCTTCCTCCAGCGCGCCCCTACCTCCTCACCCCGCTAGTTTGAGGTTAGCTGCATGAAACTTTTCAACCAAGGCAGACTGGGTTTTTCCCTAAACCCATTCTTGAAAGAATCCGAATGTTTTGGTTTCTTTGAGGAATTTCCCCACATCCCGCCCAAAACATATCTCAAGTCAACGCAGAACGGGTGACACTGAAGTTGGGCAGAGCTCGCGGATCGGAAACTCGTGATGTATCGGGCAGGATCACTGAGAACCCGGCGGTGGGGGAGTGGCCGGCGAGGCGCGCAGCCCAGCTGGCGGCCGCCGGGGCTGCCCCTGTGCCGCGCTTTTTTTGCACCTGTGAACGCACCTCGCGGTGCCCGGGGCGGGACGCGGCCGTGACGGACGCCCCCGCGCCAGAACCGGCCCCCCCTCCGCCGCGTCTCGACTCGGCCCGGCCCCGCTTCTCCCCGCGGCCTCCGAGCG